>APFE030506398.1:0-72396 GCA_000404065.3 Pinus taeda
TGGTCTAGGGATGATTATGCAAGGAAGAGAAAAAGGGTGTTCTAAAAAATACTCACAAGGTGTTGTTCCTTGAAGGGAATAGCAAAAGAAAAACCCACACAAAAAAGTGTTGTTCCTTATAGGGAACAGTAAAGAAAAATACACAAAAAAGTGTTGTTCCTTATAGGGAACATCAAAGAAAAATATGCAAAAAAATGTTCTTCCTTATAGGGAACAGCAGTTGTTCCTGTTCCTTATAGGGAACATCAAAGAAAAATATGCAAAAAAATGTTCTTCCTTATAGGGAACAGCAGTTGTTCCCTGTAAGGAACAGCGAAGAAAAATACATGCAAAAAGTGTTGTTCCCTATAAGGAATAACAGTTGTTCCCTGTAGAGAACAGCAAAGAAAACATACGCAAAAAGGTGTTGTTCCCTATAGGGGACAGCAAGGGGAATACACACGAAAATTTTTGTTCCCTATAGGGAACAGCAAGGGAAATACACACTAAAATTGTTGTTCCCTGTAGGGAACAACAAGGGAAAATGCACGGAAAAATTGATGTTCCCTGTAGGGAACATCAAAGAAAAATACACAAGAAAATTGTTGTTCCCTATAAGGAACAGCAAGGGAAAATGCACACAAAAAGTGATGTTCCCTAGAGGGAATAGCAGTTGTTCCCTGTAGGGAACAGCAAAGGAAAATACACATGAAAAAGTGTTGTTCCCTAGAGGGAAGAGCAGTTGTTCCCTATAGGGAACAGCAAAGGAAAATAGAGAAAAAAACTAATAAACAATCTAATGTTCTAAGAAAATCCAATCAATTAGAAAGAAAATAGAAAAAAAAATTATGTACATGTTTCAAAAAAATAAATTCTTCACTAGACTGGTGTTGTCAAAGAGTTGACCTCTTCAGCGCGAATTTGTATCGTAGAATCTTCACGTATCTGTTGGCAAAAGGATTCCATTGTAAGCGGTTTGTGGTAGAGCCATAGTCGTTGTCCATTTGCTTTAAAAGAGTAGCCAGACCCATCAATGGTGGCTAATGTAAGGGTGCCATTATCATGCACCTCTTGTATCTCGTAGGGACCTAACCATGTAGTCTGGAGTTTCTCCGAGAAATCCTCGAACCTAGAATCATACAGAAGTGCCCAATCACCTTCATGGAATATCTTTTTCTTGATGAGGGCATCATGTCATTTTTCTCTTTGTTGTTGGATCAATGCAGTATGCTGAAGAGCTGATTGTTGGATTTCATCCAATTCATTAACTTGATGTAGTCTGTTAACCTGTTCTTCATTTAGATCCAAGCCTACTTCTTGGGCTATCCTCAATGTCTAAATTTCAAATTCTATTGGGAAGATAGGTTATTTTCCAAACACTAGCTGATATGGGGAGTATCCTATGGTATTCCTCCAAGTTGTGCGATATGCCCACAGGGCTTCTGGAAATCAGGTAGCCCAGTCACGTCTATGTGAGGCGACTGTCTTTATTAGTATGGCCTCAATTACTTTGTTGGTACTTTCTACCTGGCCGTTTGCCTGCGGGTGGTATGGAGATGTGATTTTGTGCATAATGTGATGATTTTTTAATGTAGCAGCAATATTATGGCCTACAAATTGTGGCCCTCCATTCGTAATTATTTCTCTGGGCAAGCCATACTGCACGAGAATTTGGAAAAGAAAGTGGATTACTATGTCCTCTGTTTCCCTTGGTAATGCTTCTACCTCCACCCATTTGCTATCAAATATAGGATAGATGAAATTTACATCTAACAGTTTCTGTAGTTCATCTTTAACAACATCCTTTAGGTGAGGGTTTAATCTTCGTTGAGGTTGTCGAATGGGTCTCGCATCTTTCTCAGTATAGATGTGGTGTATACATAATTGGGGGTCAATCCCTTTCATATCTGGGTAATCCCAAGAGAAAGCCTCTTTATATTTTCTAAGGAGTTGAATAAGCCTCTGCTGCTGGTCATCAGTCAGGTTTTTGTTAATGTTTAGGACTTTCCCTAGCTCAATTTTAATGGGTTTGTTGTTATAAATAGTTGTTGTTGGTTTTGTTTGGTCATTGATATCTTCTAAAGGATCTTCTTCAAATTTTTTTATCCAGGGCTACTTCAATCATGTGACATTTTAGATTAGATATAGCAGCTGGGTGGTTAATTTAGGTGTTAATAATGTCATCTTCTATTTGATTCCTAAATTCAAGAGCATCTGCTACAGTTAGTTGTGATAGAATATTTTCAGTTAAATATGTTACAGGTTGTTTCCTAGTTTTTTTTATAGTTAGGCTTAGGTAAGCTGGAGGATATAAAGCTAGATTCTTCACATTGCTTCCTCTTGCTATGGTCATACTTCCTGTTTGACAGCTTATATAAGCATCCGCATTTGCTAGCCAAGGTCTTCCTAGTATTAGAGGATGTCCATCTAGCCGATTTCTAGGATTAATAATCAAGAAATCTGTTGGTTATTCCCAAGAATCTATGGACACCATTACATCTTGTAATGTCCCTTCTGGTTTGACAACTGATCGGTTAGCAAGTTCTAGCAAGGTTGTAGTTGGATCTAAGGTTGTGATGCCAAGTCTTTGGTAGGTTGTTATTGTGAGAATATTAATGGTTGCCCCTAGATCGACTAATGCATTGGGAAAGGAACATCCATTTATTTGTATTGTGACTATAGGGTTTCCTGGGTCCTCATATTTCACCGGTGTTTCTCTACCTGATAATAAATTAGACAAAGTTTCAACTACGTGGATAGTTGGTGTTGTTTTTATTTTCCTCGTAGGATTTTTGGTACACAATTCCTTAATGATTTTTGCATAGATTGGAATGTCCTGAATAGCCTGGAGGAGGGTTAATTTTACACAAAGATTTTTTAATTCTCCCAGGAGATCGAAATCAGGATATTCAATTGGGCGAGGTATAATCAATCTTTCTAGGAATGGTGGAGAAGAGGTAATAGTTTGATCCTGGCTCTTCTATTTAACTGTATTCTCCGTTTGAGGTGTTTGTTCTACAAGTAACAATTCTTCCAATTGTATATTTTTATCACCCTCGAACTCAATTATCCATCCAAACCTCAATTTGAGTTCATTACATTCTCTCAACTCAGTTTCCGTCTCTAGCCTTTCAATAATTTGTACCGACTAGACTAGTATATTGTTGGGATTTGGGTTGGGTTGGGCTGGTGGCTGTGGTCGTAGATTGGGTTGAGGATTCTACTGCAACGTGTAAGGTGCTAGTAGTGTAGGTTGAGGCAAGGGGATTGTTCTTGCTGGCTAGTTTGTAGGTCTTTGCTAGCTTGACTGCCAGTTTTGGTTTTGTGAAGTGGAAGGGGGCATTGAAATGGATATGGATTATTCTGCCAAAATGGTGGAAAGTAAGAGGAATTTGGCCAACTATTGTTTTGAATTGATTGATTGAACCAAGGTGGCATAGAGAATAGGTAGACTAGTTCCGTTTCTTCCTTCTGCCTCTTTCAAGACTGCTTTTAACCCTGGGAGTGATGGGCAATTTTCTGTGGCATGTCCTTTTGCATATGGCATAGGTCTGTACCATATCCAGTGAGCATTATTTATGACTATGTTTCTTCCTACATCAAGGGCAAAAAATCACCAGGTTCTGTTATGCTTCAGCTTGCTTCTGCTTGACTTGCATGATGTCTAATTGTGTTGTCAAAGTTCCTAGGATATCTGTTTTGAAATCTTCCAACAAGTTGCTGATTTCAGTATGAGTAATGCTTCTGCCGGAGATTTTGTTGTCCATGGTGATCATATCGTGTTCTGCTAGTTTCAGTCTTGTACTGCCTCTTGAGCACCTGATACACAAATTAATAATGTTAGCATAGTCTTCTTGATATATATCACCTTTACCCATAATATTTAATGTCTCTATCCATTGGTCTTTCATCCCCTTAATCAGTGTTGTTTTTAGCACATTATCAAGCAGAGGCAGATTTGTGTAGGGAGACCTTTAGAGGTTATATTGGAAACGCTCCACATACTCTTCCAAAGTTTCGCTAGGTCTTGCTACCATTTGAAATATATCATCTTTTAGTTCCCTAGATCTACAATAATCCTGATATTTTTTAAGGAAAGCAATTTTCATTTGGTCCCAATCATTTATGGTGCCCCCACCTAGTCCCATAAACCAACGCAGGGCTACTCCCTTTAACGTGGAGGGAAACAACTTCAGTTTCTGGGAACCAGTGGTGTAATCATAACCCCAACATAGTACATCAAATTCAAACAGAAACGCATCTCAATCTTTTGACATGATTCCATGAAAGGTGGGAATATTTTGTAGAGGGATAGCTTTCATGGGTGCGTTGACAGCTGTGTCAACAATAGGATACTGTAATGTAGAGGTTTGGGGTGCTTGTGGATTATTGGCCATTTGATCAAAGATATGCCAATATCCTTTCGGGATCTCTGGAGCTAGAGAGTTATCCCTAGGATGTCTAGAAGAGGTGGGAATGATCCTAACAGCACTCCCTTGATCTGGGAGACTGGGTATCCTTTGCGCAATTACTACCTGAGGGATATTGGTTCCTCTATTTCCCCTGTTTCTCCTCCTCCTTCACGAATATTGCAATAATTTCCTTCTTGTGAGGGAATTGGTCGCGAATTTACAATATCTTGAAAACTCTGCTCAGTCCCTTCCATTTTACTGTAGACCTCAGCATAGGCTACAGATGGTGAGCCTGTGGCTTGAAGGGATACAGTAGGTTGTCTAGAAGTAATGATTCGAGGACCTACTGATGGCTGAGATTTAGCTTTTCTTAAGACATCGTCGATAAAATTTGATCGTCCAAGGGTCACCGATCCCTTAGATTTTTCAGGTTTGGGATGTGGAATTATATTGTTTTCTGGTCTTTTCTTCTTAGTCATTCATGCAAAAATTCAAATGTTTATTTCTACCTAAAGTTCCTAGCAATTCTACTGGAAAGTGGGTGGGGGAGTAGGCATTTTACTTGCTCGGTACGCAGGTTCTTACCTTCCGATTTAATACCCAGTTCTCTCTCAACAAACAAACATTAAACACCTACTTCACTTTTCTGTAATTGTGCTAAAAAGAGGGCCGAGGAGCAAGAACTTTACTTGCTCGTTATGTAGGTTCTTACCTTCTGTTTTAATACCCAATTCTTTCCTAACAGCAATTATCAAATATACATCACTCTTTGTAAAATGGTGACACTCTCCCCGGCAATGACGCTAAAATGTTGGCTGATAAAAGGTGTCTTTTAAAACTCCTAATTACCCCACATTAATCATCAACCTGGGAAAGCCCTCTTATTTCAAGAGTGTACACAATATGTGCATGTTATAAATCCAGAGAGTAATGTTTCTTAAATTGTACTATAGATCTTTGATACAAGAGTAAATGGATGCATCTAATAAACTCAAATTGCAATTATTAAAGGAAATATGACATCTAAGCTTCAAAACTCAATCCTCTACTAAAATAAAATCTCACACAAGAAATTCAAATAACAACAGAATCAGCCGAGAGCACAGTAGCAATAAATCATCTCTTCTTGGTTGATTCAACCTAAACCATACTCAATTTCTATAAAGCAATAAAAATGGAAATGATATCAATCTAAGAGTTCAATAGCGATAACCAAACTCTTATAAATGATTAAATCAATACGATTCACTATCTAAATAATTTATTCTATAATAAACATAAATCGAATCAAATGACAGCGCTGTAAAATATATAAAGAACATATACTACTTCAATACAGGGAAGCGGTAAATAGAAAATAAGGTAAACTCGTAGAAATAGGTAAATTATCAAACCAATCAAACTTTGTGAGAATCAGAAATATATAACACAAGGAAGCAGTTTAATCCACCAAAGGGCGGGCCCTTAGCCACCAGCGAACACTGCTGAGCTACTTCAGATAATACGAGTGAATGGTAACTTCAATTATATATTAATCATTGAACTTAAATAACATTACAATATGGTCACGTTCTCCAACAACGCGAGTCTATAATTAAAATTTCAATTTGAAAATAACAGAGAGTCTCCCTTTCTTCCTACAATCATTTTCTTTTATAATCAGAAAGGGGTAAAAGATAAATGTGATGCCTCAAGATCTCCCGGTCTCGAGGGATTCGTAACTGATTATTAACTCTAGACACCTTTCCTATTTCGCATTGATCCTCTTGATTCGCCCTCAGCCTTGTCCACAACTGACGCATTCCATCCTTCGTTTGTTGGTTTATGTTGTTCAATTGTTAGGGAACGACAATTGTTCCTTTCGTCACTTTTTTGCATAAAGAAGAGTAAAAGTTAGTTACTATGTTTAAATCTTAACTGCAAATAGTTCATCCATTGCTTATCATAATCCATCAATATATTAGCGCATTAAGATATGAAAAAGATCATAAACGAGGAAAAAGGTGATGAAATTAATAGTAAATACATACCCATTTTGTAACTCAACACTTGGTACTAACTTGAAGCCCTAATGATGTGGATCTTGGATTGAAAATGCATGATTATGGTTATGTGATTCAAAATTTATTCTCTCTAATTATGATAGCGTACTCCCTCATGATTTCCTTGGATCTCCACATCCCTTTTATGAAGCCTCTCCAAGAGAATATTTTCGATGGAAATCATATATTTTTGTATTTTGTCTTTATTTTAAGTCATGATATTTTATATCCCTTCCTTATTTTCATTCATATTCTTTTTTATTCCTTCCTTATTTTCATTCATCTTTTTTTCTTTTTCTTTTTCCGTTTCTCTCTTAAGCTTTTCTTGAGAACCTAAGAAATCCACCTTTTTCAACATATTACCATCCATTTAATTAAATTTCTTCTCTAATTTAGATAACCTAAATTCTAAGTCTTCACTTTCTTCATGAATCAATGATGCACCTTTAGTAGATTTAATTGGTGTAGTATCTTTCCTTGGAGGAATGTTGGAAAATAATAATATCCCTCCTCTTTATTTCAACAAAAAAAGGGATATTCTAGTGAACAATTAGGTCACTTGTAACTTACGTACATTAAATTGGAGAATATCGTAATGGTTGAAAATTTATTAATATATCTTTTAGAATTGAGGCCTTATATATGTAAAATATGATGTGCAATAATATGATATGTAGCTTCTACAATTCCACAAGTATGAATCTAATGTGCTAAGTGAAAGCTATAGTAACTTTCCCAAAAATTGACTTTTTTTGGCATCTTCACATGAGAAAAATTTTATAGCATTCCATGTGTCCAATTATTGAAATATAATTCTAGAACCTATACATAAGGTAATTCTATGTGTCTCCTAAAATTCCTGAATATTTCACGTTTTGAAAATTTTCAAACAATAATATATAGAAAAAATACCAAGTTGACTTGTTTAAAATTTATCTCTTGAACCCTAACTTCCATAGGGTATAAATCTTACTTATAGTAAATAAATTTATGAAAAATGGAACCAAATATTCCCAAATATGTATCCTTAACATGTTCCAAGTTTCACTTTATGAAGCCTTACAAAAAAAAAATTATATCACAATTGCGGAATTGATCTATTTGAGACTGAATTCTGGAACATACAAAAACCATAACTTCTTTGAAGCATATCTATGAAAATATAGTGAACCAAGATCTATAACTTGGAATATATATTCAAAAATATGTCTTCTCCATGTGGTCTGAGTTTCACAGTCTGAAACCTCATAGGAAAAAAGTTATAGTGAAAATTTTGAACTGCCCTGTTTGACATAGAATTTAGGAGCCCTAAAAAACCATAACTTCCTTGGACCATATCTCTAAAAATATAGTGAAACAAGATCTTAAACTTGAACCAAAGATTCTATGGTATGTCTTCTCAATCTTCTTTGGGTTTCACCATTTGAAACCACACCAAAAAACAATTATAGTGAAATTTCCATGATAACTTGTTTGAAGCAGTAAAACCCTAGGATCAAGAGCTCTAATACCAAATGTTACGATCCTTATGTCTTAAACATGATAAGAAATCAAAAATTATATTCCATTACAAAGGAGAAAAATCCTTTTACAAAAAATACAATGAACAAGACAATATCTCATGATCCTAAGACTAGGTCTCCTTAGTGTGTTTGTGTGTGTGTGTGTGTGTGTATAAAACAAAGGAAAAAATTATAATAAAATGGGACCATCAGAGGTTCTAGCCTACATATCAATATAACAATAAAAATCACAATATAAAAATGGTATCCTGGTATTCATGTTGTAAATAGACAATCTTACCTATTGTTTCCTAGTCCAAATAGTCTCCTATAGTTACCAGTTTAGGATTTTTCTCAGATCCAATGTTCACTTTTTGCGTTCTGATAGGTTTGGAATAATTTGTAAATTTAAGCTATGGACAAGCTACTATGCACTCTCCTTATTTTTTTGGCACTTGCAAGTTCCTTGGATCATCCTCCTATTCACATTCTTCTATGATATTGTAGCATTATATGAATTGTTTAATTGTTTGTGAGTGTCTATGTGTGGAACATAAGGATATGAACTTCTACGTAGTCTAACCTTCTAGTGAAAATATACAAACCTACATCCACTGAGAGATCATCTGATTCAAAATTAAGTGTCAACTTGAAAATTTGAGACAAGTCTCCCTAATCTGTTATTCCTCTACGCACTTCTACTTTTCTATAATAATTCCTAGAAATGGTGTCCAATATATGAATGGAAGATGCACCCATTCTTCTTCCAGTATCCTCCCCTTATTCCATGCTACAATGTAAACCTTGAGATGAGTAGCAGGGAAACTAAGTCCCGTATATGTTGGCTCAACATTTCCAACATTCATTCTGAACCTAATCTACAGCATATGTCTGCATTTTTTCCAATTCTCCACTTCTTCTTTATGTGTAACTCACCATTGCACATGATTTTCTTTTGAGGATACATCTATAGATCGTAATCTAAGATGTTCAGGTACATGCATCTGAAAGTATCTAAAAAAAATAACATGCATCTTTTATTCCATCAAACTTTGGGGGATCACATACCACTCTCTAATCCAGTTTATTATACCAATAATATGAACACATCTTCTAGTAGATACTTCATGCAATATTTGTTGTCATTTCTCAAGTGCTTCATCTCTATCTCAGGTGCAGGAATTAATACTTCACCAGATTAACACAGCATTAGTAGTCCAGTTGACATATTCATCCCTACACGTAGTCACATTATAGATGTTATCAAGGTCTTCTGCAATGAATCCTTCCCTCAAAACTTCCAAATATTTATCTCCTTGTATTGGGTCTAATGGTGCAATAAATTTCAATCCTCCTGACTCAAAGATCATTTTGTCTCTTCTTCAGGTTGGTTATAACTTTATTATCAAATGGCCATTCAATTCCTAGTAACGCATGGTATGGGTTAGTATCATCCACAATCTCTATCACTACAAAATTATTAATACTCCTTACTTCATCAATGTTGACCTTTACCCTTATTAACCTACCAATAGGGAAAATCTTGTATTGGTTTGCCAATCTTAGTTGGATAGGTGACCACGTTAACTTTTGCCTCTCCATCATTTCCCAGTTCTTTGTAGGAAGAATATTTACATCTGATACTAGTTCTAAAATAATGTTGTCCATATCATAATCCCCAATATGTGTGCTAAATCTAAATTCTCTATTTTTCCTTCTCTTATGCATAAGCTACTTAAGTATGCACTAGGGGGTCTATGCATTAGGAAATTATCGCTCTTGTGTGCACTGATCAATCTTTTTGTGCAACTTGTCTAGGTTCAATTCATCCTTTATTGGTTCTAAACAACTCTTTAAGAAATTTTTCATGGCGAAATCTTGTCATATACTAGTGGCATGTCAAAGATAGGTAGTCCATGTTGTATGGTAGAGCATGATGGACACCATTTTTTTGTAGCCAATTTCCTCCTGGTTTCCTTGTACATGTCCTTTTCTTTTAATGGATCAAATCTTGGAGTTGGTTTTGCAATTTTTCGTACCCATTGGTGTGGTTGGCTTCCTTGTCCCACTACATCTACTTTGGTCCTCGTCTCTCTATGTTCAACTAGTCCAACTTATGGATAATCTTTGTGCACTTCAGTAGCTATCATTTCTACATTTTGACATCTCTTTTCCTTCCATTTCACAATAAACTATGGGAAATCCTATGTAGCATGATGTAGTTGTCTGCAATAGGTACATGTCATGCAGGTATTGGGGAAAACTCGTGCAATGTGTTTTGGCTACCCATAGTTATAACAGATTATTGGATCTTTGCCTCTTCCAAATCTTCCTCTAACTCTACCCCGGAAGTATCGTCCTCTTCCCTACATCCATTGGCCACTACCTTGATTATAAGATTTGGGCTAGTTATAGGTATGTGCTCCTACTTCAGACCCCTCTGCCTCTTATAGACTGCATACAAAAATAGTGTGCTCTCTCATCAAATCTAGTGCGTGAAAGATATGGATTTCATGTCCTATTGACTTGTAAAAGTCACACAATAGAGTTATCATTGAGCTTTGGTACTTCTACATCATAGGACAAGTTGTTGGTATATGACCCCATTCTCTACAAACTTCGCACCATAATCCCCTTCTTTGTGCCAAAGGATTTGCAACCCTTGTAGCCACATATGTTTTCACAATTAGGCATTCATTTCTATGATGGCCTTCTTTCCTACATATGATACAACCAAATTTCTCGTGTTTTCCGTTACCTTTGGCTAGATATTATAGTTCTAGTGTTAAAATGACTAGTTATCACTGAACCTAAGCCATTTTTACATTGTTCACACTTATTACGGGAGATCCTTCCAACTTCATGGCAATTTCTAAGGTCTAAAACTACAATGCAATCTTTTACTGGGTTAATAGGATGCATATATGAGGTAGTCATCTTGCGATAAACCATTCCTTGTGATGTGCATTCAAAATTTAAAATTTCAACCAATCCAACAATATTTGAACCTTTGATTGAAGTTCCATACCAATTCACTAATGTTCTATTGAATCTCTTTAATATTTGTGATACACTGGGATTCTAATTTTGGTTTCTGGAATTCTTTTAGCAATACTTATCTGATATCTCATAATGATCTAACTTGCCCTAATGGCATGGTAGCCTTATATTTCATGTACCAAGTGCGTGGTCTCTAAAGGTGGTCTACAACTACGCAACCTTCGTTAGTTTTTCATGTAATTGCTTGATAGTCCATACTTCTTCACAAACAAAGAGATTTTGTTTGGGATCTTATGTCCTAGTGCTATGAAAGATAGGCATTTGTAAGGTCGGATCAACACTCGTTATTATGTTCTACCTGGTATTTATTTGTGATACTCTCGATATCTTGAGTCCTAACCCTTTTGTTTGACTACTTCCACTACCTTAACTATCTTTACTATTGTCCCTACTACCCTCAATAACTGAAATTATCTACAACAAATTGTTAGGTGATCTTACTTCTTGGCTTAGAGACATGCGCGGGATCATGAGTTCAACATAAGGTATGGCCTGAGAAGGGTCACTAGGATACAATGGATCTCCTCATTTTGGACTAAGCTAAGGATTAACCCCTAGTCTCATCATCACACGTAAAGAAATTCAGTTTCTCATGGTATCAGATTCCAACATCATAACTCCCTTGTCACACAATAGCATTTTTATCCAAGTAAAAAACGATCTCAAGTACTTCCCTCGCGAACCCTTGATAAAATCTCTCTCAGTTGCATTGTATCACTGAGTAACCTCTATAGCAAATTCGGCAATCTAACCCTCCAAGAAGTTATTCAACCAAAAGTATATTGCACGTGAGATCTTGTTGCTTATATAGTTTACCCTTTGGCTTAGTTATGGAGTCCAACTGTGCAGTACCATAGGGCACCAATTTTCACTTTCTTCTACTACTCTTTGCAACCACTCAGCCAAAACAATTGAGAATTCATCAAAGAAAATTTCACTAAATATAGAGACATACCTTTGCAACCATTTCTTGGTGCTATTTCACTGATTTATGATCTATACAACCATGAATTCATGTTCATTAATTTTCACTCACCATTGTATCTATTCCTTAGTAGGTCTCCACATCTCCTTCAATTGCACATCCCATACTTGACAATGAAACCATTTGTTGGCACCTAGAAGGCAAAACCAAGTTCATAATAAATTTTCCAACAAAAACCCTCAGACACCAACTCTTTTAGCAACAATTGCGAATAGGTGAAACATCACCCAGAAACATCTATAAAAAACTACATGAAACTAGACAATTCTTTAACATATCATTACTTATTTCCATTCATATTTTATATATATATATATATATAATATATATTATATATATATTATATATATAATAAACCCATTCTTTAACAAATATCCAATAGATTTCATAACTAAAAAACAAATAATTTATCACATAATACGAAAACATTAACCATTAAAAAAAGGACTTATCCTTTTATTACCACTATAAAGTATTCATTACAATCCCAATTGTGGCAGCACCAACCTAATAGATTAACTTCTTACAGCGCATACATAAAGTTAAGTATAAGCATCACAAAACCCTTATCTTCTTCTATTTATAGTTTTACTTTATCTATTTATAATTTTACATTTAAGCACAAACCGACCAAAAACCCCTTTTTACTATGGCCACTAAATATTACCATGAGAAAAACACATACAAAACAAAATAAGCCCCACTGTATACCTTATTTTTCGCATTCTTCTGTGTTGGCCATTTGCTGACCTCCTTACATGGTACCCTTCTACGTGATGCTCCTCTGCACAAATCCCAAAACCTATACCCAAAATGTTGCTCCAACAAATGTATCAAGGCTTAAGGGATAAATTCAAACCTTGGAAACCACCATTAACTAAGGTGAGGTTTTGATTAGTCTCTCACTTTAAGTTACTTTTAAAAATGTCTAAGTCAATAATGTGAAGATAATTCCAAAAAAAGGAATATTAGCTAGGTATTTTATATCAAAACTTTTATGTTCAAGGTGGAATTTAATATATTATTAAAAATGAGATGTAGTATCATTATTTGGGTTTAAAAAATATAAAAATGTCTATTTTAATAATATTAAGATAATTCTAAAAAATGGTATATTAGTTAGGTATTTTATATTAAAACTTTTATGTTTAGAAAATGGTGGAATTCAATATATTATTGAAGATAAGATGCAGCATATTTGGGTTTAAAAAAATATTAAAATATCTAAGTTAATAATGTTAAGATAATTCTAAAAAGTGATATATTAGTTACGTATTTTATATTAAAACTTTTGTGTTTAAGAAAATGGTGGACTTCAATATATTATTAGTTAGGTATTTTATATTTAAATTTTTATGTTTAAGAAAATGGTGGAATTCAATATATTATTGAATGAGATTTTTATTGGTTAAAAAATAAAAATAAATATAATAATAATAATAATTTAATTTATATGGAAATTAAATATTAAATAATGTAATTTTAGTTATAAATAGAAATACCAAAATATACATATTTCATTTTTTAATTTAATATAATAACTAATAGTTCAAATAAATTATATAAAAATAATTGATATTAATTATTTTTGTGAAAAAAATTGTAATTCTATTAAAAATAAAATTACATTTTGTATGTGATTAATGCATGCATAATAGCCTAGCTACATGTACTCATAATATGTAAAAATTGCACAAAAACAAATTTACATTTATTGAGTTTGTTTTTTTACTTTTTCTTTTTTGAATTTTTTTCAATTCCCAGAATTTGGATTGGCAATTACAATCATCATTTTTTCTCTTTCTAATTTTAATGGCACTTATTTATCTCAGTGAGAACTCTTACATGATTGAGTTTACTTTGTTTTGGCTATTCTTTGGCTATTGCATATTTCCTCGTGTTGTTTTCTTGGAAACTGGATAATTGTTAAATCTTTAGCTTTCTCGTCGTGACCTTTAGGATTATTCTGTCTCTTTTCGCCCTCCTTCACTTGGGAACCTTGTTGATTATGTTCTTCTGCTTGTCCATTTCTTCATTTTCATCTTATGAAGAAAGCAGATCTAGAAATTGCCATCCCTTTGGCTTTTGTGACCTTTTCCTTACCATTTTTTTGGATGGGGCATGTATTTTGCAAGTTTCATGTTTGATAACAAATCATGTTTATGAAAGTTGTATTTTCAAAATATAATAATTGATTCCACTTAAAATCTTTATGAACCATATGTGCAATTTGGTAGGCCTTTACTAAGGTCTATCTCAACACATATCCTAGCAAAAGTAAAGATACATTTTTCCATTATGTCTTGTTCCATCTTGAGAAATTTCCTTAACGTGTTTCCAATACCTTCTAAAACTTTGTGATGCCATAAATTGATAGGGAAGTTGTGTAGCCTCACCCATATCGACATCTTTGTAACCACCATTGTTGTTGCATCAAAATCTAGAAAACATGGGGTTAGAAAATACATGCCCGTCCCTAAAATCATGGTCCCTCATTTAAAACAAAATCCATATCCTCTTAATTATCAAACTAAACCACACAAAACCCCTTGGAACGTAGGTAAATATCACATTTGTTGGTTCAATTGGTGAAGACTCACTAATGTAGATCTTCATATTTGTCCATAAACCATTAAATCTACTTATAAGAGCTATGGTTTGAAGAGCTATGAAAAGTCCACTTACTTTTGATAAATTCACTTGCACATTTGGTGCATTTTCCATTTGTTCAACTAGATAAGGACTTGAAATTGACATATTTGGGGACTATCCGTTTGGTGTAGCAGCGTCCCCTTTCATGACATCCTTAAATGAGGCTAGACCCTTAGAGTTTCTAAGAGATGAAATTGATCCAGATGGGTTACTCATTCTTGGAGCTCCACCCTACAACCTCAAATTTATAATAACTGTGGCATTATGTTTTATGTCGTAGTCATTCAACTGGATGACATCTTGTAACAATCTACCTTCATGAATCAAAATTTGTAGATCTACCAGTATGCCCAAGTTATACTCATTCTTGGAGCTCCACCCTGCAACCTCAAATTTATAATAATTGTGGCATTATGTTTTATGTCGTAGTCATTCAATTGGATGACATCTTGTAACAATATACCTTCATGAATCAAAATTGTAGATCTACCAGTATACCCAAGTTATACTAGACCTTCTTTTCCAGATGAGAGGGTTGAACCCCAAAGAGGAGTGATTTCTCATTTAAGGTTTTCAAAAAGTTTTGATACGACTCCTCCAAATCCAAATTTGATTTCTACAAAAGAGGTCCCTGATTAGAAAAATGGAGTGACCAGATCTGAGATCTAAGCTGAAAACGGATCAGAAACCTATTGATATGTCCATTATATAGTTGTCATTTAAGATGATCCAAATCCAGTTCCTTAGAGGTGAAGAGAAAAAATATGGTGAATCCTGCATCCTTGCCGGTCATTAGATTTGTTAGATCCTAATGGATAGCAGATCTATGGAGGTGTGGAACAAATCTACAATGAAAGTGACTTCGATCACTTTGAGCTACCATTCCTTTATGGTCTTCAAAAAACTAATCACCCATTTCGCATGAGGAAACACTGAATCATCTTTACGTTTTTGCAAACTTAAAAAAAACTAAAAACTTTTCAATAACAAACTAACACTTCCATGGCCATGACTTAGCTCACCCAGATCTAGCCATACTCCATTTAGTGAGGGGAGCAAAAAAAATCCAAACATTCATGCTTAAATCATGCTTAAATCAATCTCTCTCTCCTAATTAATAGTAATATTAAAACATAAAATAAATTATTTTAATCGGACACCATTATATATGGTTATGATCAAGCATACTCTTTCTGCGTATTATATATATGGTTATGATCAAATATGCTCTTTCTGTATATATAATCATTGCTAGGCCCATGAAAATTGATGTATAAAAAGCTTGATTTACTTTAAAAGTGAAAACACTTCAGCCACGTTTTATATAATATATATTATGTTTTAATAGACATACATTTTAACCACATCTATGTGAATATGCATAATTCCACCTACCATTACTCTAAATTCTCCTGCCTCTTACTACCTTCCCTTCCCTCAGTTACTGGCAAATTTTTTGTGTACAATTTAAATGGGAAAATGGGTAGTACTGGAAAATTGCATGTGGCTGTTCTAATGACAAGCAGCACAGATACGGAACAAAGATGCACGCCTCTTGTCCCTTGGTTGACTGCTATCTATGTATCTATAGAGTTGGCTGGACTCAAACTCAACTGTCAGGTGGTCAATGACGACTGTTAGACGGACATTACTTCCAGCTTTCACGACATTACCTCAAGCATTCACAGTCATGATTAATGACTGATTTGAAACGCGCTCAACTGGCTTGTGCCATGTGATTTTGCAGGACGGCCTGCGTATTTATGTTCTTTTCAGGTGAGTTCTTCAGCACATACATGTTCAAGTTAGCTTTTCGTGTTATTTGAATTTTAATAAATCTATATAATATAATTATATTAATTATTATTGTTGGTTAATATTGGGATTGATTTATTTTAAGTACAGATTTAAAAAAAATTGTTGCAAATTATTTTTAGAGCGCAAAAATAATATGTATTTTATATTTAAATTGTATTGTGGTGCTTATAGAGATTACATACCATGTACATTGAACTTTTTTATCAGCCAACATTAAAATGTTTTTTTAACATGAATATTAATCATATTAAATATATTTAATACTTACATGAATATTTATTATGTACAATATACAATACAATATTTTCTTTTACCTTTTATATTTTATATATAATTATATATGATACAACATGTGTTTTCACTGCTAAGTACTTTACATGAAATTATATTAGGTCATAGGACAATTAATTAAACATGCATAGCATATTTTTTTACTTCTAGTTATTTTACATGAAATTATATTAGGTTATGACCTTGATCGAGGTGTGTGCCGGAGGATGGCACGGATGGCAGATAGTTATGAAGAGTAAAGGAAAGGTACCACCCACCGCCCCCCACACGCTCAAGGTGATGGGTGTGGTGGCCCTTCGCATGAATACGTGCAAGGGCGGTGGGAAAGGTGGCAGGCATGGCAAGGACGAGGAGGGAGGCGCAACAATTGAGGTAAGACTGGGAAGTGGTAAGTGTATTGTTGTTTGCAGAGTTTGGAGATGGAGCATCGGCGCAGGAAGGCGTTGACACCATCGACGATATCCGCAGAGAGAGACCAGGTATGTATCTTGGCCCTGCTACCCTCTTGCAATAGCAACATGGTTTGTTTATTGCTGGAGGGATCTAGAGAAACCTAGGCACTAGAATTGGGGGACTTGCTGGGGGAAGTGTCGCAGACATTGCATGGTTGTTGTTTGGTTTTGCGTCTTGGTTATAAGACATCCGAGTTTAACCTGGTCAGTGGCCGGGAAGCCCCTCCTGAGAGTTGCATTGTGACCTCGCGTGTTAACTAGGGCCGAAAGGGAGAGGTTGGGTATAGGGGATGGGTAGAGTATAAGAAAAACAGAGGAGTGGCGCAGGCACACTGGGCAGAGGAGAATGAGAAGGCTTACCTGAGCATGAAGATTCTTGCATGGCCGAGAGAGGGGACCGCCAACCATTGAGGGTATGAGCAGCACTGGGAAGGGAGAAGGGAGAAGCACGACAAAATAGGGAGACTGGCCTTGTCTTCCGACTGATCTGTCGCCCAACTTGCAACTTGCTTCGAGATTAATTGGGCTAGGATAAGGATTAAGGAAAACGCTAGCAATAAGAATCAAAGCTAGAGGTTAACACCTATTTCCTGTGAATAGGTTTCGAACAAAGTGGAGATGGCTCGTCCAGCGAGAGGAAGAGGTCGCGGCAGACGTGGGAGGGTGCCTGCAAGGGCCAAAGATCCGAGCACTTTGGAACCACATAGAGGAAGGAAGTCTGTTGAACACCTCATTAGTGAAGCCGTAGCGGCATACTAGGAGGGAACTGATGTAGGAATCCATAATCTGCTAGAAGAATGGGAGGAAGAAATTAAGCAAAATAGTGAGACAGAGGAGGAGACAGAGAATTGGAGGACCTTAGTCTCGGATCCTGGGAATACCAAAGAAAGAATAACTCAATTTAAGCAGACCCTCTATCTCTACTAGCTTATGAAAAGCCTGTTGGAGAAGGCCATGGAACAAATATCAATAGGGTTGGCTATGTCCCTCCAAGACATGCCCAATTACAAATAAGATTTGCAGCGAATCCAATTCCAACTCCATAAGCAGGACATCCGTCTGGATAAAATCCAAAGGCATATCACATGCATCATTGGATTAACTGAGATGCCCGGGGAAACTATCAAGGATCTGGCACTGGTGGAATCGGCGTAGAAAGAGTAGCAAGAATAGTTAGTTAATTTGGTTTCTTTTTGTTTTATGCGTGTAGCATTTACATTACATTATGTATGCCTATGATAGATAGACATATAGCGTCTTGTCATGAAATTGAAACATACTTAGCTTGGTTAAAAAGACTAAAACTTTATTGTTTTTGGATGGCTTATAAAAATGATAGGTGGCTAAAAGACTTGATTTCCTATTTGACAAATTGAGACCACCTATCCCATATATGTGGTGTAAATTTGTCGTTTATAAATAAAAAACGAAGAGTCATGCCAAGCTTAACAAAAAATTATATATATTGACCATTATAAACATACTAGCATTTTTTTTTAATTAAGAAAAGATATAGCAACACCGACATACTTATATATCACATTCAGGCTGGATGTAAAATAAACATTTACCCTAGTAAATTTCAAAGCAGTCTTAATTTTTGTAAGTAGAGCTATTTTTTTTCTAACTTCTAATGATCTGGTTTTTGGTTTTAAAATTATGGCCGAATCCCACGCCAGAAAGCTTTTTCAGCCTTGTCTCCCATTGCGATGTCAGCCAGCTATTTAAGCGTTTATCGCACATGAATATGGAAAGCTTTTTAATCTGCTTTTCAGCTGATCCGTGCAGAGTCGCTGCTCTAGCACTGTACTAATTTACTGTAGTTCTGCCGTAAACTCTGAGACAAAGGTTGCACAGATAAGGCGTTGTCAGAATTTTTTTGTGGTGGTGAAATTTGGTAATATAACAAGAGTTTCTGTATTTTAATGAAATGAGTTGATCCAGAATTGGTTAACGGTTATAAAACCATGAATGTAACAAAAACATGTTTTTTTCTATTTCTCCCGTCAATCAATCAGAATTCAGCGAACAGAAATTTATGATTTTGCTCGATTCATTCTGTTTCAAATTTCTTAACGGTATGGGCATATTCGAAAATCCCAAAACCGTTGAAGCGCGGAGAAAATCATAAATAAAACCATTCTAGTTTGGACAATTGGAATCTGCCTAATCATAGCCAAAAATCGCTTCAGATTTGTCTCCTGTCTGGGATTTGATGGTTAGTTAGCTATTCATAACATAAAATTGATTGAATTTTTTCCGGTCAACAAATAATGGTGATGTACATGGAATATAATGGATTCTAAATTTTAGAAATATTGTAAAATCTAAGGGTAGGATTATTGATAAATCTATTTTAAATATTAAAAATTTAAAAATTGGAGTTGTTGATGGATTTATTTTTATTTTCATATTGGGTAAATGGATTGTAAATATCAAAATTCGAAAAGTTGAAGTTAATAATAAGAATTACTTTCATTTTCATATTGCTTGTATCTTCCTATTTTACCAATATATTAATAACACCTCAGTAAATTTGAAAATCAATAAGACGCTGAATTAAAAAATAAAAATTAAATTAAATTAAATTAATAGTTTAATCAATAAAAATTGATTTAAGAAAAACAATAAGCACTTCGGCCGAGCTTGATCATATTTTGGATAATATGATAGCAGGTTATCCCTCGAAAAAGAAGTGGATTTCAGATTTGGAACAATTCAAAGAAAATAATAAATCTCATTATCAAAACTGGCTTTTCCAGTGAATAAAACTATTATTTACTGACAGAAATTGGTAAACAAAGCATTGTTAATGTTAATTATATAGGAATTCTTAAACAAAGTATTGTTAATGCTAATTTTAAAATGTAGTGTGTTTAGGAAATGAGAATGTATGCACTTTGGGACATAATTTTGGCTAAGGACAATCAGGCAGAGACTTTTTAGATCATTGAGTGATTCATTACATGGGTAAACATGGATTTTGGAAATTTGGAACATGATAGCCAGTAGGTAAATATTCAGTTAAAAGGGTTAAGTATTGAGCTTGTAAATATTTAAATATTTTAGTTAGAAGGGTTAATTATTGAGTTTTTAGTTTAATCAATATTAGATAATAATGAATGAATCAATAGTTAATAATTTATCTAAACAAAATTTGAAACATAAACTAATGATCTAATTAAATATTAACTCATAGATGATGTAATTAAATATTAACTTTTACACCGGACAAGGGAATACATGATCCTTCAAATTATGCTCAAGTTTGGCTAAATAGTCTCCAACTAAATAACATTCACCAAAATTATTTTCTATCAAATTAAATTAATCAAACATTTATAACAATTCCAAACAGAAATCACATAAAAAAAATGTTCTAGAATGCATCCAAATATAATCCAGAGATCATCTGGAATTCATTAAATACCAAAAACAAAATCCTAAAAAACATTATTACCCGCCAAATTTCTAGAATTCTTTGAATACCAAAAACAAAAAACCAAAAACCTAAGAAACATTATCACCCCTTCAAATTTCTCTTATCCTTCTATCCTTCATAGATATATCACTGGTTTGATTCCTGTATCAAACATGTGTTGCACTATATAGAATAATTATGAGTATAGAACTTTTGTCCATATGAAGTCCTGGGACTATGAAAAGTCTGAAGATACATGGATTCATGGAAAATGATATATATATTTATGATTCTATTTCTAATGAAATCAATATGCAGACGGCTTGCTTATGGAAATTGAAAAGATCTAAAGTTTTGGGGCCTGCTTATTGAAATTAAAAAGCTCTAAAGTTTTGGGTAGCACAATAGGGGATCACACTGGGTTGTATGTAGCCCGTTCAAGGTTGTAGGGGTAGTTATTAGAATCTATTTTTTATCACATTAATGATGGAAAAATATGTAAAACATCTTTTAGTTTTACTTACTTCCATTATTCACATATATAGTTTAATTGCCTGTTGAAATTTATACAAAAGTTATAATGAAAAACAGTTGTTTCTATCTAATAAAAAATTAATTTTGGACCAGACTCAACTTAATAAATAAAAAAATTTAAAGGGAAAGGCTCATTTCCAGTATGATGTGTGAAAATGTCTACCAGTCATCAAAGTTGAAATTTTGCTGGTTTTAACCAAAATAAAAAATCTAAAAACTAAATAACTATACCAAATATTTAAATAATATCTACTCATAAAATATTTTACACTTGAAAAAATTGAATCCCTTTATACTCATGTTAAATCCATACTAAAAATAAATCCATATTAAAAATAAAATAATAACACACAATAATAAAATTATTTATCTTTACAAAGCCATATTTACAAGCTTATATGATCTGTAGAATTATTCAGGTTGAAGCAGTGGTTTTATTATCATAAGATAGTGCATGGAGAGGAATACTCTTCTCTCACAGCTATATTTACAAGCTTATATGATCTGTAGAATTATTCAGCTTGAAGTAGTGGTTTTATTATCATAAGATAGTGCAGGGAGAGGAATACTCTTCTCTCACAATAGTGGACGAGTATCCCTCAGGAACGTACCCACATGATTTTGCATCATACACAACCATGGAAGTTGCTGGCTCTACGACCTTCTTTTTCTTTTGATCCTCCTCCTTAGCATCATTTTTCTCCTCCTTTGCAGGACCCAGGCTCAGCAGCTCTGCTCTGTATCCCAACCTTCTTAGTTTTGTTGCGATACGCACAGGATCTGCTTCTCCCACTGCAGTTATCTTTCCCTCCTTCATGTCCACTGCAATAGAGTCCACTGAAACCAGAGCAATCAAGCATTACTAAACCAATACGTTACAACAAACATATAGGAAATAGAAAGAAAATGGTGTTTGTAGGTTAAGTGATGGGGAAAGATTGTTGTTATCTTTTTTATTTGGTTTTGATTCTCCAAGAGACTTATATATAACAAGATTATCTGCTAAATTCCTCAATAACAAAAACGAAAGTGTTTTTAAAAATTATTTTGGCAAATGCAATAATGGCAATGAAGATCCATGCCTCCAGCCCCTGCAACAGCCTTCATGGCTCTGCTCTTGCTTCTCTCGTCCTCCATAGATAGTTTGAACACCATTTTCTTCACACCCACAGAACCATTAATGGATTACTCGATATATAATCGATTCTTCAAATCAGTAACACAACAAAATACTAAATAGTATGATATTAAGAATATATACAATGTATATATACCTTCATTTTCAGAGCTTGTGATGTCGTCAAAGAGCTTGAATATGTGAGGGGTCCAGCCAGACCAAATCAACCGATGTCTTTTGTGTATTGCACTTTCAACGAATTACAATATTGGTAGAATTACTTGCAAATCCATTTTAAATGCTAAAATTCCAGAAGCCGGGGTTACCTGGAATGACCTAGATAGTTACAGAGGGCCAATCACTTTGTGGGAGAGCAAGTTCCTTGCACTGCCAATATAAATTAATGTCTCAGGAAGCGTCTGCGTCCACGTGGGAGGGATGCAGAGATAACGGAAGGAGCAGCATTTTACCCTAAAATCTAGCGGCAGTTCACAGTGTTTTGGAACCGAGAAAGATTCATACTGCTCACTTTCAGAGAGCCCATATGCTTCGCGGGTCTGGTACTGAACAACCCGTAGTGCCAGTCGTACTTAAAGAAGCATCCCTCATGCGCCATTCAGACAACAATTCCAACTTTATCTCGATATCGACAACTTCGTGATTTCCCCGGAGGAAAAGTTATTTGGTCATCCTCGTGAAATGCATTTCCTTGGTAATAAGTTTTTGGTGTTTTGTGTGGTTCTGGATTTCTTGGCTGGGTAACAAGTTTTTGGTGTTTTGTGAGGTTTTGGACTTCTTGCGGATCCAATGATGGAGTGACTTTACTGGATTATTTTGGGGAATATGTAATTTTTTTATAAGTTTTTTTTGCGTTTTGTGTGGCTTTTGGATCTCTAGTGGATCTAGTGGATTCAAGGATAATAGGGCAATTTTGTTGAATTATTTTGGGAATATTTAATTTTTTCAATTACAATTATAATATAATAATATATATATATACTATATATATATAATATTTTTTTCCTTAAAAATAATAATAAATATGGATTTTTTTTTCGTTATAAATATATATATTTGTCGTCTTATTTAAACGAACAATCATTTTGGAAAATGGGTGTGAACCAGCTAAAGGATCCATGATACAATTACTAATTTTTTTCTAAAATAATAATAATAAATATTAATTTTTTTTGTTAATTTTACTATATACTTATATATATCTATATATATATTATAATATACATCAAATTTGTCAAGTTTCACTAGCACAATTAGTTGAGGATGAGTTTCCTTTCCAGGATCAAACTTCAAGGAGGTTGTTGCACCCATGTTACCAGACGAGACAGTTGAAAAAGGGTCTCCCAGACAGTTGGGGATGGGTTTCCTTAGTAAGGCTACCCGGATCAAACCTCAAGGAGGTTGTTGAGAGGAGATAGTTGAGGATGGGTCTCCGAGATAGTTGGGGATGGGTCTCCTTAGTAAGACGAACAAGACAATTGAAGATGGGTCTTCGAGACAGTTGGGAATGGGTCTCCTTAGTAAGGCTACCCAGATCAAACCTCAAGGAGGTCGTTGAGAGGAGATAGTTGAGGATGGGTCTCCGAGACAGTTGGGGATGGGTCTCCTTAGTAAGACGACAACCTAGGATCAAACCTCAAGGAGGTCTGGGGGAGGAGACAAGCTAAAATCCACATAGCTTAGGGTTGGTATGGCCCAGGCCGGATACGATCCCTAGATAATTTTGATGGCTTAGATACTCATGGGTTTCACTTTCTCAAGTTACTTTCTCAAGCCACAAAATAAACCTAAATAAACACAAATGACTTACAAACTATATATATATATATGATATTTACTCATATTTATAAAATAATATTTTAGTAATAAATTAGCATATAAATATTATTTAAAATTTATTTAAAATTGGTTAAAATAATAAATTGAAATTTGTTAAAATAACTTAAATTTGAGTGGTTAATTTTCAATATAAACTAAATATTTTAAAAATTTAAATTTATTTTTATTTAAAACATACATTTTAAAATAAATAATATAATAATTTTAATCAAAATTTATATTTAAAAAAATTTATAAAAAATTAAAAAGCAAACCTATCAACTTACTATATTGTATTTTCAAACGCTACATACAATTTTAAATAAAAAAATAACAATTACAATTAAATTTATTAATTTAAGTAAAAATACAAGAAAATCAGTTATAAGATATATATATATAACTGATGATAACGATAGATAGATAATAGATATTCAAGTTTAATACCATTTACATCCATAAACATATTCTAAATATCAAGAAAATAAAATAAAAATCACACATTAATCAATACCCTTTAAACATATAAGTATTTATTAAAATAGATCATGCATGACAATCAAATTTCCGCATACTTAATCAGTTATGACGATGACAATAAAATATGTATTGAAAATGTAATTTAATTGTGTTTAGAGATTTTCAATATAAATTGGTATAATTATTAATTTAGTTTTAAATATACTTTTATTTACATAATTTTACCTTAAACTTTTTCTATATGTGAAATTATTTTTTAATAAAATAAATTTATGTGAAAATCATATATAATTTATCTATAATCATAGATAAAACTTATGGTTTAGCTCATGTGCTTCTTACTATTCTTAGAATTGAGTGCTTTTCCACTTTCTCTCCATATAAATAGAGCGGTTTTTTCCTTTGAAACCACTTTCAAGTCATTTCTTGGGAATATGTTTATTCTTTATATTTCTTTTTTAATTTTGTTTTGCCTTTTTTTACATGTTAAGAAGTTTTAATTAAAGATATATTGAGAAGTGTGTGTTTATATGGGAGTGTCTATTTTTTTCTAACTTTAATATAATAAATCAATATGCTATTTTAACATGTCACTCTATGGCAATAGAATCCATGTGGAATGGATTACAAATAGTTTTCTTAACTATTAAGTCTACCTTTCCAGGTTTACCCTTCCCGGATTAAGAACCCATTAATATATTGTCTTTTCATATTATTTTTAGCATATTGTATGTATGTGTTAGGAGGTCTATATATATATTTTGAATTATTTGAGTGAATGTTTGTTTTTTTTTTTTTTTTAAAGATTATTAGCATATATTTATGTTAATTTTAGATTTATTAAGTACTAAAATATATTAAAGTTTTTGAGATGCAAATTTTTTAGATTTATTAAGTACTAAAATATATTAAAGTTTTTGAGATGCAAACTTTTTTAAAGTTCAAAATATTTTGAATTATTTTGGTGAATGATTTTTTGGCTTATTTTAATTTAATCTCAATTAAAATATTAAGATTAATAGCATATACCCATGTTAATTTTAGATCTATCAGTACCAAAACATATCAAAGTTCTTGAGATGCAAATTCTTTTTAAAGCTCAAAACTTGAGCAAGTTTGCGCATCAACGTATTTGATCCATCTCCATGCTTAATAGATCCAGGGTTCACACACACATGCTTATATACACTCTTTGGCTCAAGAAATGTTTTTTAGACATTAGATGTGCAGATAAATATGTCAATATTTATGTTATGTAAACAATTTGAAATGGACAAATTACACATATATATGTATATATTTAAAAAATAAAATAAAATTGAGATAAAATAGTAAATTTATCATAGTTTTTGCTTCAGGTTTTCACAACCCATAGTTTTGCATGTGGTATTCTTCATAATCGTCAAATTACATTAAAATAATAAAATTTTGATTAATTTTCAAAATTAATTAAAATATTTATACTTATTTAAAATAAAATTGAGATAAAATAAAAATTGTCAAATACATTTAAAAAAAAAATTATAAAATAAAATATGAAATTAATTATACTTTTTAAAATAAATTGAGATAAATAATAATTTGCAGATGAAGTTTTTTGGGCTCTAGGTTTTCACAACCATGGTTTTGCCCACGGTATCTTATCATCTATTTAAAGCTATTATTTTCTAATTTGAAAGCTTCATTGCAACAAATGTTTTTAGCTAGATCAATAGTAAATCCTAAGTTCCATCACAGATATCAAAACCTTGAGCAATTTTCTTATCCCATTAGAAAAGAAAACCACTCAATAAAGGCACAGTATATAAATAATTTATAACTTTGTTTATGCACGTCAGGGAAAATAGCCATGCTCACTTCGTTACATGGTGTTCAAATATTAGATTTTTCCACGTTGTTTTGTATGTTATTCATTTTATTTTATATATTTCAAATTTTACTCTTGAGTGTGAAGATAAATGCGAGCAGAAAAATAAAATAAAATATGGTGCATGTAGTCCTACATTTTACTTATATTTTGCTCAATTTAGATTGTATCAACCATTGGTTTTAACCTCCACATGAAAATTCACTGGAATATGTCTCTCATATGCTCATAATGACTTTCTTGGATAAATTGTTATTCATTTTTATTTAGGATATCAAATGATAACAAAACAAAAAAACAAGGCATAGCTAATATCCTTAGCTCCTGCAAATATAGAGGTATATATTCTTATTGGGTTTTACGGTATGACACAGAAAATAATTAGGTTTTACGGCCTAACAAGAGTTTAATTAGACTCTCTTAAATATCAAGCTTATATATATCCATCTTAACTCCAAATCTATTAAGCACCGAGATGGGTCAAATCTCTTGAGGTGCACATATTTTCTTAAGTTTTGCATTCAAAAGAGACGTATGCACCACAAGAGATTTGATCTCTCTCAGTGCTTGATAGATCCAAAGTTAAGATGGATCTAGGTTGGTCTTCATCAACACAGTAATAAAATATTTTAATCATAAAAGCATTTTTATTTTCAAATTTTTATATAATATATAGTGTCTCTATATACATACATATATTTTACACACACATCTTATCTTCATTTGTTTTATATAATATATACATAGTCACTCTCTAGGGACTTGTCTCTAAATAGAGGTTTACATTTAATTTAATTTTTGTTATTAATATTTTCTTAAATGTACTCCATTTTAAGCATTGAAGGAATTACAAATCTCCTTTGTATCCTAAATTAGAAAGCACCTATCAATGGAATAAGAACTCTCTCTCTCTCTCTCTCTCTCTCTCTCTCTCTCTCTCTCTCCCTCTCCACACACACACACACCACATGTCAACATAATTCAAAATGAATTACACATCTTTCACATACTAAAAATAGAAGTAATTATAAACATTGTTTACTTTTAATTACTTTATCTCTCTATATGAAGTTGACCTTAAAATCAAGGTGGAAATTGAAGTATTTTATTTATGGCTCACATTATTTTATTATTGTATTTGTTATTATAACTATTATTTTGTCAATTGAATGTAGCCTAGGTGGTTGGGAGGATTTCATGATAATGTCCCCACCCTACAAACATTTTGTAATAGCGCATGTTTGAATACTCATATATAAAAAAATATAAGTCCAAGGTCATGGGACACGTATTACAAGCCAAGTGGTGGGAAAAACATCCTAGCGGGTGTTTATTTTGGTTTATTATGGTTAAATAAATTTGGCAAAGGCAAAGAGGCATTAATTAGCATTTTATTTATGAAATAAAGGAAAAGAGGAAAAAAGGGAGATGAAAGGTCACAGATTTGTATGAGAAGGATATTGAAGGAAAATAAAGAAAATAGAGGTCACAATGATAAAAAATCTTCTGAGGATCAGTTCATGGCTTTTTGCTTGGATTTTGACTCGATGGCTTTTGTCAATTTTAGCTTTTTCTCAGTTCTATGGTGGAGCTCTCTTCTATTCTCTCTCTCATACTCTTTCACACTTAGAGAAATCTTGGAGCATGCTTGGAGCACTCTAGTTTCATTGGATTTGGAGAAAGAAGGTAAAGGAAATAGCAAGGGAATAGTTGGATTAGCGACTACAACTAGATTGCTTGTAGGTATCGAGTTGCATGTATGATTCCCTTCCTAGTTTTTTCATGCATGGTATATGCATGTGATTATTTGGTTATGATATGTCATTGGCTTTGAGGATTGCCTGGATTGACAGTGGTTTTGCCTAGCCTTGCCATTTCCTAGATAGTCATGGTGTTGTGGGTATTCCCTTTTGTTTTCTGATTGGTGTTCATGTCCCTTATGGTTGTGGGTTGAGTTATTAGTTCCTAGAGCCTTGGTTGGAAAAACGCTTTGGAAGCCCTATAACATCTTGGGTTGAGTTACTAGTCTTGGAAGCCTTAGTTCGAAAAATGATTTGGAGGCCTTGGTGGGTTGAGTTACTAGTCCTCAAGCCTTAGTTGGACAAATGATCTAGAGCCCTATGACAATTGTGGATTGAGTTACTAGTCCTAGAGTCGAATTGGAACAAATGCTCTAGAGCCCTCGACAACTTGGTAGAGACGAATCTGGTGATGGTTAGTGATATTCAACCATGAGATGGAATCATTGGTTGAGGGTTGAGGTGGTTTGGCCTTTAGAAGCCTTGGTTTTGTTTTTTTGGCTATTCCATGAGATCCCACATTCATGCTTAGAATATGGCGTGGGGGTGATTGGTTGAAAGAGAGATTTGGTTCAGCCCAATCTATGGTCGGGTGGTACATGGAATTCCCTGACTTGGTTGGCATTTTTATATTTTAATAAGAGGTATTTTCTATTGTGATCTATGGGCATATGTATTGTTTATGTTGGTGATGTTATGACTGAGTTGCCATGGTTTATATGTTGTTTATATGTTGGTTATATGATGTATATTGTTTATGGATCTTGACATGTTTGATGAATATTTGAATGGTTGTTGAATGTATGGACTAACAAATGTTATTTCAACTATTATGAGAGAGCATTAGACCTTCTTGATGATTCTCATATAAGTATCAAACCCCTTGTTCAGATATACATTCACGACCTGTAAATTACATGTTCATGATGTGCTTGACGGAATTACTGTCATGGTTAGGCATTTCTAGGTCAATTTCTTGTCTAAGTTTTGTATGGAAGTCATTTTTTTGTGTCATTCATTGTTTTGGAAAGTTTCATCAAGTTCTAGGTAGTGACCTGCAGTCTAGCCCTGAAAAGGTGGCATATATTTCATGGTAGCAGGCGCAAAACTGTGAAATTGAGACTATAATCACACCCTTGCAGGCTTATGCATGCAACTAGGATATTTCAATCACATGGATGCATGATGTGCATGTGACTAGGAGTTCAAGTCAGTAAAAAATTGTTAGTTCAAGGTTTGGGCACCTGGAAGGGTGGTTTAGCCCTTGGGGGTCCTATAGTACCTCAAGGAAGTCAGTACGGTTTTGGTTTATCGATTCCACTTCCTTAAGGTGATCTAGGAGGTTGAATCATATCATGGTAACTCTTTGTCACATGTTTACCCCGTTAGGTCAGTTAACTTTGGTAAATGTGGGAGGAGGGTGTTATATAATGGTATCATAACTTCCAGGTTCAAACACTTGGAATGGATGGGCATAATGTGTTTGTCATGCATGTAAGTTAGTTGTATATGTGATTGGTGTGCATGCATTGGGATAGTCATTCTTGCATTTTGAGTCATCATGATGATGTTGGTATGTTATGATGCTGATATGTTGGCTGAGATGGAGTAGGAAATGTTGATTATTAGAGTGAGGTTGCAACACTAGACTTCGTGTTAAAAGCATATCTTCATATAGGTTTATATGTTGGACGTGCAAGTATGTTTGTTAATGGTTTCTTTATGCATGTTTATCATTCTATTGATGTTGTGGTTACATGCATGATAAATTTTAGTTGTTCAAGGTGGTCATATGCACATGCATTAGATAGTCATGTATGGTAGTTAAATTGTTGTTATATGCATAATGGTCATACACACATGATTATGGTCATTGCAATTGAGTTATTGGCATTATTATGTATCGTGCTAATTTGGATTGGCCTATGGAGATGGTTATGGTTATGATATTTAGTTATGAGTCAATATGCTTGTGAGATCGTGTTGTACTAATCCGGACTGACTTGTGCAAATGTGATAGCCTCCCCTTAGATACATTGAGGTAGGAGTTTGATTATGTCGTCTATTGTGTTTATCTAACATGTCATGTTTACAGTTTGTTTGAATGTTTGAGTAGTGGCATGATATGAGTACATGTATATAAGATCGCATGAAGGAATGATCTTGTTTTAATATGTTTGTACTAACATAATATGTGTTGAGAAAAATGATATGTACTTGAGTGCAAGTGGGTGTTAGTTGTAGTATTATGACTAACGACTATGAGTTGGTTATGACATAGTTGTTAGTCTTGATAAAGTTCAATTTCAAATTAATATATATAATGTCTTGATATTTGAAACATGTTGCTGACATGTGTGAAAAATTGTAGGGAATCATGCTTGGTATTAGCATGACAAGGTAACATTTTATTTATTTATATAACTAATAGATGGGTGATGTGATTGCAAATAATAAAAGTCAATTGGTATGTTATTCATTTTATTTTATTTATTTAAAATTTTACTCTTAAATGTGAAGATTAAACACGAGAAGAAAAAATATAATAATATAAAAATTAAATTAAATTTAAAAATAATAATAATAATAATAAAATTAAAAAAAAATAAAAAAAAAAAAAAAATTTAAAATGGTGTATATATATATATATATATGGTGCCTGTAGTCTTACATTTTGCATATATTTTTCTCAATTTAGATTGTATCAACCATTGGTTTTAACCTCCACATGAAAATTCACTGGAATATGTCTCTCATATGCTCATAACAACCTTTTTAGATAAATTGTTATTCATTTTTATTTAGGATATCAAATGATAATAATTAAAAAAAAAAAAAACAAGGCATAGCTAATATCCTCAACTCCTGAAAATGTAGAGGTATATATTCTTATTGGATTTTACGATGTGAAAGAGGAACTAATTAGGTTTTACATCCTAACAAGCGCTTAATTATACTCTCTTAAATATTGAGCTTATATATATCCATATTAAATCCAAATCTGTTAAGAACCAAGATGGGTCAAATCTCTTGAGGTGCACATATTTTCTTAAGTTTTGCGTCCAAAAAAGAGGTATGCACCATGACAGATTTGATCTCTCTCAGTGCTTGATAGATCTAAAGTTAAGATGGATCTATGTTGATCTTCAACAACACAGTAATCAAATATTTTAATCATAAAAGCATTTTATTTTCAAATTTCTATATAATGTATAGTGTCTCTATATACATACATATATTTTAAACACACATCTTATCTTCATTTGTTTTATATAACATATACATAGTCACTCTCTAGGGACTTTTCTCTAAATAGAGATTTACATTTAATTTAATTTTTGTTATTAATATTTTCTTAAATGTACTCCATTTTAAGCATTGAAGAAATTATAAATCCCCTTCGTATCCTAAATTAGAAAGCACCTATCAATAGAATACTAACTCTCTCTCTCTCTCTACACACACACACCACATGTCAACATAATTCAAAATGAATTACACATCTTTCACATACTAAAAATAGAAATAATTATAAGCATTGTTTACTTTTAATTACTTTATCTCTCTACATGAACTTGACCTTAAAATTAAGGTGGAAATTGAAGTATTTTATTTATGGCCCACATTATTTTATTATTTTATTTGTTATTATAATTATTATTTTGTCAATTGAATGTAGCCTAGGTGGTTGGGAGGATTTCATGATAATGTCCCCACCCTGCAATCCTTTTGTAACAACCCATGTTTGAATATTCATATAAAAAAAATATAAGACCAAGGTCATGGGACACATATTCCAAGTCGAGTGGTGAGAAAAACATCCTAGTGGGTGTTTATTTTGGTTTATTATGTTTAAATAAATTTGGCAAAGGCAAAGAGGCATTAATTGGCATTTTATTTATGAAATAAAGGAAAATAAGAAAAAAGGGAGATGAAAGGTCACGGATTTGCATGAGAAGGAAATTGAAGGGAAAATGAAGGAAAATAAAGAAATATAGGTCACAATGATAAAAAGGCTTCTGAGGATCAGTTCATGGCTTTTTGCATGAATTTTGGCTCAATGGCTTTTGTCAGTTCTATGGTGGAGCTCTCTTCTATTCTCTCTCTCATACTCTTCCACACTTAGAGAAATCTTGGAGCATGCTTGGAGCGCTCTAGTTTCATTGGATTTAGAGAAAGAAGGTAAAGGAAATAGCAAGGGAATAGTTGGATCAGTGACTACAACTAGATTACTTATAGGTATCGAAATGCATGTATGATTTCCTTGCTAGTTTTTTCATGCATAGTATATGCATGCGGTTATTTGGTTATGATTTGTCATTGGCATGGAGGATTACCTGGATTGACAGTGGTTTTGCCTAGCCTTGCCATTTCCTAGATAGCCATGGTGTTGTTAGTTTTCCCTTTTGTTTTATGATTGGTGTTCATGTCCCTTATGGTTGTGGGTTGAGTTATTAGTTCCTAGAGCCTTGGTTGGAGAAACGATTTGGAATCCCTGTAACATCTTGGGTTGAGTTACTAGTCTTGGAAGCCTTAGTTGGAAAAATGATCTGGAGGCCTTGGTGGGTTAAGTTACTAGTCCTTGAGCCTTAATTAGACAAATGCTCTGGAGCCCTATGACAGTTGTGAGTTGAGTTACTAGTCCTAGAGTCAAATTGGAACAAATGCTCTGGAGCCCTAGACAAATTGGTAGAGACCGATCTAGTGATGGTTAGTGATGTTCGACCATGAGATGGAATCAATGGTTGAGGGTTGAGGTGTTTTTGCCTTTGGAAGCCTTGGTTTTGTTTTGTTTTTGTTATTCCATGAGATCCCACATTCATGTTTAGAATATGGCATGGGGGTGATTGGTTGAAAGAGAGATTTGGTTCAGCCCAATCTATGGTCAGGCAGTACATGGAAGTCCCTCACTTGGTTGGCATTTTTATATTTTAATAAGAGGTATTTTCTATTGTGATCTATGGGCATATGTATTGTTTATGTTGGTGATGTTATGGCTGAGTTGCCATGGTTTATATGTTGTTTATATGTTGGCTATATGATGTATATTGTGTATGGATCTTGACATGTTTGATGAATGTCTGAATGGTTGTTTAATGTATGGACTAACAAATGTTATTTCAGCTATTATGAGAGGGCATTAGACCTTCCTGATGATTCTCATATAAGTATCAAACCCCTCATTCAGATATACATTCACGGCTTGTAAATTACATGTTCATGATGTGCTTGACGGAATGACAGTCATGGTTAGGCATTTCTAGGTCAATTTCTTGTCGAAGTTTTGTATGGAAGTCATTTTTTGTGTCATTCATTGTTTTGGAAAGTTTCATCAAGTTATGGGCAGTGACCTGCAGTCTAGCCCTCGAAAGGTGACATAGATTTCACGGTAGTAGGCACAAAACTATGAAATTGAGACTATAATCACACCCTTGTAGGCTTATGCATGGAACTAGAATCTTTCAATCACATGGATGCAAGATGTGCATGCGAATAGGAGTTCAAGTTAGTAAAACAAAGTTAGCTCAAGTTTTGGGCACCTGGAAGGGTGGTTTAGCCCTTGGGGATCCTATAGCACATGAGGGAAGTCAGTACGGTTTTGGTTTATCGATTCCACTTCCTTAGGAGGTTGAATCATATCATAGTAACTCGTTGTCACATGTTTACCCCGGTAGGTCGATTAACTTGGGTAAATATGGGAGGATGGTGTTATATAATGGTACCATAGCTTCCAGGTTCAAGAACTTGGACTGGATGGGCGTAATGTGTTTGTCATGCATGTAAGTTAGTTGTATATGTGATTGTTGTGCATGCACTGGGATATTCATTGTTGCAGTTTGATTCATCATGATGTTGTTGGTATGTTATGATGCTAATATGTTGGCTGAAATGGAGTAGGAGATGTTGATTATTAGAGTGAGGTTGCAACACTAGACTTCATGGTAAGAGCATATCTTCATACAGGTTTGTATGTTGGGTGTGCAGGGATGTTTGTTAATGGTTTCTATATGCATGTTTATCATTCTATTGTTGTTTTGGTTACATGCATGATAAATGTTAGTCGTTCAAGGTGGTCATTTGCACATGTGTTAGATATTCATGTATGGTAGTTAAATTGTTGTTATGCATAACGTTCATACACATGATGATTATGGTCATTGCAGTTGAGTTATTGACGTTATTATGTATCGTGTTAATCTAGATTGGCCTATGAAGATGGTTATGGTTATGATATTTAGGTATGAGTTAATATACTTGTGATATTGTTTCATACTAATCCAGACTGACTTGTACAGATGTGATAGCCTCCCCTTAATTGAGGTATGAGTTTGATTATGTCATCTATTGTGTTTATCTAGCATGTCATGTTTACAGTTTGTTTGAATTTTTGAGTAGTGGCATGATATGAGTACATGTATATAAGATCGCATGAAGGAATGATCTTGTGTTAAGATGGTTGTACTAACATAATATTTGTTGAGAAAAATGATATGTACTTGAGTCCAAGTGGGTGTTAGTTGTAGTATTATGAATAATGACTGTGAGTTGATTATGACATGGTTGTTAGTCTTGGTAAAGGTTAATTTCACATTAATAGATATAATGTCTTGATATTTGAAACATGGTGCTGACATCTATGAAAAGTTTTAGGGAATCATGCTTGGTGTTAGCATGACAAAGTAACATTTGATTTGTTTATATAACTAATAGATGGGTGATGTGATAGCAAATAATAAAACTCAATTGTAGTAAGGTAAAAGGTAAAAGAAACGAATTGGGTGAGAATTTCATTGGCTATATTTGGAAACTGCAATTCCAAATGAATGAGTGCTTTGCATAAGTACAGGAAATCGTCTTAACATTGATTTTGTCTGACATTATATGGATATGTGCTATATTCATGAACAAGTATTTAATAAGTATAACAGTTTCCTTCCATTTATAGTTAGATTCATCAAGGAATTGGAATCCCTTGCGATATGATATTTGTATGTGTTTAGTTACAAGTTAACGTGATGGGCACAACAAGGTAAGGTAACCGGTATATTGTTATGTTTATTTATGCACCAACAGTTATGTTTATGGTAGTATGATGCAGGGGATTACATGGAAAAAGAGATTGCCATGGCATCTTGGAGAAGGCTCGAGTTGATCGTTCCTTAGAAGCATTGGGAACCATGGGGTCAGTCATTGTGTATGTTGAGAGTTTTGTGCTTTCGGTGCATTGTGATTTGATTATGCTTGATTTTCACTTTTGTTTATGTTTGGTGCATGGCCATGCCACTTGGTTTGTGGTGTTATATTATTATTAGTTTTCATGGTTTTATTCTTATTTCCATTTTGTTCTTTCCTTTTGTGCTTTAAGGGCCTTGGGAATTGCTTGGGGAAAGAGAGAGTTAATGGAGCTCGAGGAGAGTTGGATGAAACCCAACAAATAATGTAAGACCCTTATGAATCCTGGTGCATGAGTAAAGGGTAGCTGAAGGCAAGAATATGACATTTGGTTGGATTGGTTGGGTCCATTGGGATAAATGGACGGTGGTAGGATGGTCATGAGAAAAGGTAATAGGAAAGGTAAAGTGAATGGATTTGAGGTGTCATATGCCTTGGCTAAGTTGGGAATTATTGTTTTCAATATTGTGCATATTGTGCACGATAAAGGGAGTTCTCTTACCTTGATCTTATTATATCTGGAAATTATGTTGAGATCATGATTATGTTGATGATTACATGTATATATGTATGTATGTCATTGGATGATAGGGTTATCAGGGATCATGATTGTTTTATGTTGATATTTATATGTATGTATGTATGTATGTATGTATGTATGTCATTGTCTGATAGGGTCAATAGGGATCATTCTTGTGGAGGAACAATTGCTTATGTAGGTGAATGACATGAAGAGGTTCCTATTCTTATGAGGAATCAAATGGGAAGAGTCACCCTAATAAATCTATGAAATTAGTATCATATGGATATGAATTGATATTATGTGATTATACTATGTCTATTTTTATCTTATGGACAAGTAATGTTGAGGGATACATCAGCGGAATGAAAGCAATGTGATTTGCGGCATGCTAGGACAAACATGGATAGTGGAAAGACACTAGAAGCAAGGTTGCTTGGTAGAAATAATGCAGTTTCTGGATGTGTAATATTATTGTTGTATATATGTTGTACATGTTGTATATGTAGTGCTATGTACATATGGTGTTGTGTGCATGTTGTATGTGTAGTACTGTATACATATAGTGTTGTGTGCATGTTGCTTATGCTATACTATGTACGTATAGTGTTGTGTGCATGTTGTAAATGTGGTGTTGGTTAATTTTCTAGTTTTTTTTTTAATGGTTTATTTAAAAAAAATAAATGTTTTTTTGTTTTTTTAAATATATCTTTTTAATATGATTGTATTTTATTTATTTATTTTTCTAGTTTTTTATAATTTTTTGTTTTGGTTTTTTTTTTCAATTTTTTATAGTTTACAATTTACCTTTTTACATTTTTCTTAATGTATTTTTTTTTAAAACATGTTTTTGTTATTATTTAATTTATCTTTTATGGTTAATTTGCTTGACTTTTTTTAACATTTTATATTGATTTTATATTTGTTTTTTAGTTAATTTTTTATTTTTATTTTGCTTTTTTATATAATTTTGATTTTTTTGTCTTTTTTTGTTTTATGTTTTTTTTTTATATTTTTTTATTTACTTTTGTTATTTTTGTTAACTTTTCTTGTTTTTGTTTTTTAACTTTATTTTTATTTTTAAATTTACGTTTTCATTATTTTTTTGAAATTTTAATGTTTTTTGAAGTCATGATAAAATATTTTATGCCATTTTTTCAAAATGTTGAAAATTTACTGTGACGTTATTTCAACATCAACACTTTTCGTTTTCAGAGTGTTTTTTGCAAAATTTTTGCACAAAAAATTGGTTTTCACTACCATTTTTAAAACGTGTTGAAAATTTACCTTAGAAAAAAAAAGTGTTATTCCAACATCAACACTTTTCATTTTTAGCACTATTTTTCATGCTTTTTTGGGGTTTTTTGGCTAGAGTTCTTGTTTTGAGTTTATAGTTTCCGTTTCAAAGTTTACATTGTTTTGTGTACATATGGTGTTGTGGGCATGTTGGATATGCAGTGTTATGTACATATGGTGTTGTTCCCATGTTGGATATGCGACATTGTGTACATGATGCTATGTATATGTTACATATACAGTGTTGTGTACATATGGTGCTATGTCCATGTTGTGTATGCAATGTTGTGTACATATGGTGTTTTGTGCATCTTGTACATGTAGTGTTATGTACATGTGGTATTGTTTGCATGATTGTACATGTGGTCTTTTGTGCATGCGGTGTTGTTTACACGTTGTACATTGTGTGTTGTGTGTTGTGTGTAGGTGGTGTTGTGTACATGTCATGCATGTGGTGTTATGTACATGTGGCATTGTGTACATGTTGTGCATCTATACATGTTGTGCAGGTGGTGTTGTGTACATGTGGTGTTGTGTACACGTTGTGCAAGAGGTGTTATGTATAGGTGGTATTGTGTACATGTTGTACATATGGTACTATTGTACATGTGGTATTGACTGTGCATTTCGTACATTTGGTACTGTGTATGTGCATTACCGTATACATTTTATCGTGACATGTGTACTCATTGTGTTATACTTTGTGTATGTATATGTATGTGTTGTGTTATACACCTGGTGTAGGTGTATGTGTTGTGTTGTACACCAGGTGTGGGTGTATGTGTTGTGTTGTACACCGGGTATAGGCGTATGTATTGTATGTCATGTGTGGTTGTGTGTGTGTTGTACAATGTGTCTATGTGTATGTGATTGAAGAGAAGACATTGGATTCTTGTCAGTTTTGGTAATTGATCCGGTGAGGATACGGAAAGGACAAAGATAGAAGCAAAGGACCAATTGAAGGATAATTATTGGTATTTTATTTCATTTTTATTATGCATGTGATCTATGAATCTAATTTATGATGGTTACATGTGATTTACGATTCTAATTTATGATGGTTGTGTTTTCAACTAACCTGATGTGATATATTTATACATGATAATTTGATCGAAGAGCTAGTTTGACTTATTGTGACAGGAAGTAAAAACAATTGTAGGTGTACCTTATTAATGAGCCATCAATGTGGTATGACGTGACTTTATTTCAATTTTAATTTTGAATCTAATGGAATTTATGTGCTTGGTATAGAAAATCATGGAACATGCCCGGGTTGGTTGGTTGGAACTAACTGCAAGGATTAGCAGCAACAACAAAAGGAATTAGAACATGCAATAGTATGCTGGTAAAGAACTTCAAAAGTAGGGCCATTGTGGGACACTGGTACCCAATAGCATCCATTGATTTTCATGAGCATGTTGTAACCGGTATGATGGTTTTTAGGTAGGGATATGCCTTGGTTTTTGGAGCTTCTGATGCAAGGAAACCTTGCCAAGGGAGGGGTTGCCCGAGGGACTGTGTAGCAGAGAAGGGGATACCCATGGAACTTGGAGAGTGTCTGTGTAGTAGAGAAGGGGAGGTCGGGGAATGAATTTATTTTTGTCATTATCATTTCCATATGGAATAAGAAATACATTGGGAATGTGCCCTGGAATAACGAGTCGATAACTATTCACTGAGAGAACAAGTAGCACATGGATCATAATGTTGGACATTGGCTATCATTTCGACTTTGGTAATGGATTCTAGACTTCCTAGGAAGGAGATGAATCCTGGTACTACTTTTGAGGGTGGAGATATGAGCCTCTAGATTCCCTTGTTGCTTATACCGGTACAGTATCCTTTTATTTGTTGGTTGAGAAAATGTGCATATGTATATATGTTTATTTTATTGTAAATATTGTATTGAGTTGTGTTTATAAAGCTCCATAGATAGTATGGTTATTTGATGGTTGAAGCAAATGTGTGTGTTACTTTTGAGGGTGGAGGTATGAGCCTCTAGATTCCCTTGTTGCTTATACCGGTACAATATCCTTTTATTTGTTGGTTGAGAAAATGTGCATATGTATATATGTTTATTTTATTGTAAATATTGTATTGAGTTGTGTTTATAAAGCTCCATAGATAATATGGTTATTTGATGGTTGAAGCAAATGCGTGTGTAATGTGGTTTTTATTGTAAATATGGTAATGAGCTATGTTATAAAGCTCTAATAAACAGTATGTTTTTCATGTTTTCAGCAATGGTTATTGTAAATACTGCAATGAGTTGTGTTATAAATCTCCATGGGTAATATGTTTTGTTTTCAATGGATTTTTGGTTTATAGGTGTCATTGAACACCAAGGACATTGTTCCCCCAAGGGGGAGGGTTCTATAAGAGCCCCTAGTTGAATATTCATGCAAAAAAAATATAAGACCAAGGTCATGGGACATGTATTCCAAGTTGAGTGGTAGGAAAAACATCCTAGTGGGTGTTCATTTTGGTTTATTATGGCTAAGGGAAATTGAAAAAGGAATTGGAAAAGGGAAAGAGGCATTAATTATCATTTTATTTATGAAAAAGGGAAAATAGGAGAAAAGGGAGATGAAAGGTCACAAATTTGCATGAGAAGGAAATTGAAGGAAAAATGAATGAAAAAAGAAAATAGAGGCCTCAATGATATATAGGCTTTTGAGGATCAGTTCATGGATTTTGCTTGGCTTTTGGCTAGATGGATTTTGTGAGTGTTAGATTTTTGTCAATTCTATGGTGGAGCCCTCTTCTATTCTCTCTCATACTCTTGCACACTTAGAGAATTATTGGAAAATTATTGGTACAAGCTTGGGGCACTCTAGTTTCATTGGATTTGGAAAAATAAGTTAAAGGAAAGTAGGAAAGCACAAGGGAACAATTGGATCAGCAGCTAAAGCTAGATTGCTTTTAGGTATTGAGTTGCATGTATGATTTCCTTGATAGTTTTGGCATGCATGGCATATGCATGTAGTTATTTGGTTAAGATATGTCATTGGCATGGAGTATTGCCTGGATTGATAGTGGCTTTTCGTATCCTTTCCATTTCATGGATAGCCATGGTGTTGGGGGTTTTCCCTTTTGTTTTTTGATTGGTGCTCATGTCCCTTATGGTTGTGGGTTAAGTTATTAGTTCCTAGAGCCTTGGTTGGACAAACGCTCTGGAAACCCTAGAACATCTTGGTTTGAGTTACTAGTATTGGATGCCTTGGTTTGAAAAAAGATTTGGATCCCTTAGTGGGTTAAGTTACTAGTCTTGGAGCCTTAGTTGGAAAACTGCTCTAGAGCCTCGTGATAGTTGTGAGTTTAGTTACTATTCCTGGAGTTGGGTTGAAACAAACTCTCTGGAGCCCTAGACAACTTAGATAGAGACCGATATGGTGACGGTTAGTGATGTTTGACCATGAAGTGGAATCAATGGCTATGGTTGAGGTGGTTTGGCCTTTAGAAGCCCTAGTTTGGTTTTATTTTGGTTATTCCATGATATCTCACATTCATGCTTGAAATATGGTGTGGGGGTGATTGGTTGAAAAGAGATTTGGTTCAGCCCAATCTATGGTCGGGTGGTATGTGGAAGTCCTAGACTTGGTTGGCATTTTCATATTTTAATAAGAGGTATTTTCTATTGTGAAATATGGGCATATGTATTTATTATGTCGATGATGTTATAGTTGAGTTTCCATGGTCTATATGTTGGTCATTTTTTGTTTTGAATGTTATTTATATGATGTATATTGTCTATGGCCCTTGACATGTTTGATGAATATATGAATGGTTGATGAATCCATGGACTAACAAATGTTATTGCAACTATTATGTGAGGGCATTAGACCTTCTTGATGATTCTCAGATAAGTATCAAACCCCTATGTTCATATATGCACTCATGACTTGTAGATTACATGTTCATGATGTGTTTTATGGAATGAATATCATGGTTAGGCCTTGCTAGGTCAAGTTATTGTCTAAGTTTAGTATGGAAGGAATTTTTTTGTGCCATTCATTATTTTGGAAAGTTTAAGCAAGTTCTTGGCAATGAGCTGGAGTCTATCCCTCAAAAGGTGGCAAAGATCTTGCAATAGCAAGCACAAAACTATGAAATTGAGACAGTCACTCCCTTGCAGGCTTATGCATGCAATTGGAACCTTTCAATCACATGGATGCAAGCTTGTGCATGTGACTGCGAATTCAAGTCAGTGAAAAATAAATTTAGCTTGGGGCGTGGGCACTTAGAAGGGTGGTTTAACTCTTGGCGATCCTGTAGCACCTAAGGGAAGTCAATAAGGTCTTGGTTTGTTGATTCCACTTCATTAAGGTGATATAGGAGGTTGAATCATATCATAGTAACTTCTATATTATCTATATTATTTTATCTATATATATAATTATAACTTCATCTTAGGCATTAAAGAGTTACAAAATCTATCTTATACATTGAATAAGAAAGCACCTATCAATGAAAGGAATCATACATCTCTTTCATCTTGAACACACTAATAAAATATATTTTAATGACAGTAATTGTTTTATTTTCATTTGTTTTATATAGTATATAGAGTCTCTCTATATATACATACATATAGACACTTATCCTTCATAAGAAACTTTTTATTTTTGTTTGCTTTATGTAATATATACATAGTATATAGAGTCTCACTCTCTATATACATTTATATAGACACATATCCTTCATAATAAATTTTGTATCTTAATTTTCTTTATGTAATATATACATAGTCTTGCCCACATCAGGAAAAAAGGTTTCCAAGGCCCATCCTTTTGTTTCTTATGTAAATCCTAGGAAGAGACTATGGAGCATATGTTGAATTCCTATACAGACACAACTCAAAGATATGGTTCTTCATCCCAACTCTCTTTAGGAAGGCTAGTTGAAATAGGGAAGATGTGGTGGTAGCCCTTAGATAATGGAACCAGAAGTTACATTCGAACCTTATAGTCAATAGGGCCTAGAATCTAGTTGGAGGTTTAGTGTTGTGGACATTGTGAAAAGAAAGAAATTTTGAGATATTTAGGAACAAGATAAGGAATTCATAGGAACTATACAAAGTGATTAAATAGAACATCTTGGAATTGATCTTAGTAAGAACCTGGTCATCAAAGGATTGGAAGGTGGAAAGTATGGAGCTTGATCTTTTGAGGAAATTGGAACTAGATCAGGAGATGTGTTTCCCTAGCAAAGAATCACCAAGGGATACAACTAAGTAGTTGTAGGGCCATTTTCCCCCCCTTGAGCAGATTTACCAAATTGAATTTCGACAAAGCATCAAAAGGAAATCCTAAGAGTGCTAGTGTGGGGGGGCAGGGTGGGGGGTCATGGATTATAAATCTATTACATTGAGGTACTTTTCTCAGAGTTATGGATTGACCAACAATAATGTGGTGGAGTTCCATGATCTAGAACGAGGCCTGCATATTTTTATCTAAGAAGGGTTTCATTCAATTCAAGTAGATGGAGACTCTATGTTAGTAATCAATTGTGTTTAGAAGTTGATCTTTGGTCAATCCCCAGGAAAACAAACAAATAGATGGAGGTTGGAAGGCCTAATCAGTAACATCCATGATCTAATTAGGAAACTAGAGTATGTCATTATACATCGCACTAGGAGATGAAGCAATAAGGGGGTGGATTTCATAGCTAGCCTGGGTTTCCAAAGTAGAGAAGTAGACATTGATATGATTTGGCCCATTCCTATGCAATCCAGTTGTGTAGAAAACCTCCATTCTTTACTTGAGAATGATGTGGTTTCCCCCAATGGGGGTGTTAATGAGGTTGAAGTGGGAGCTTTGGAGGCAGTGTCTTCCACCCCCTAAATGTGATGTGGATTTAAGTAAGGGGGCATGACCTACCCTTGCAAGCATTAACATGCAAATCTCAAGTTGGAAATTTTTATTAATTTGTTTATGAAGGCTCCAAAATATGATTGTTGTGGTTTGAATGGAGATGAGGACTGGTCCTCAGCCTCCTATCACATGCATTTTGTTGTGGCTGTGATATTGAGGAGCTTTGGGTATTGGCGTGAGACTATAATTAAGGTTGTGAGACGTTAATTTGATGGCCTACATGGGTATTGGAGGATGTGATAGAGTTTCCTTGATGAATGAGTTTGTGCATGGTCGTTTGGAACTCTGTTTCTTGATAGCTTGGTGAGGACTCAATTGCTTATCGCAGCATGAAATTTCAGGTTGATTTCTTTCATCATATGGATATTTTGTTTATCAATAGCTTATTGTTTGGAACCGAGGTGTTAGTGTCAATGTGTCAATGTTTTAAATTCCAGTCTGGGTCTATAGAAAGGGGTCGAGGAGGGATGGTAGTATGCATGTGTATTTGTTTCAGGGCTTCTTGGATTTGTTAATGTTTGGGCAAGTGGGTATTATCTGGGTAAAGGAATTATGGCACCATTGTGCGAATTTCAAAGATTTGTTGGCAAGGCTCTTGGGGGTTGATTAGTATGAATGTCTATGCATCTCAAGCACCAGGGGTTCTTTGTCTTACTTGTGTTTGTGATTTTTTTTAATGGTTTCAAGGTGTCGGTCTTTTTTTGAGGCCATTTTAACCTTTGTTTTCCATGTAGATTCCCTTGTTGAGTCTTAGTATTATGTATTGAGCTACGAGGATAATTTAGTGGGTTTGAGTCCTGGTCCTATAGTGGGTGTGTTTGGTTTTTTATCTTGCCTCTTTGTAGGAATAAGAACCTAAAGTGGGTGCCCCAGGAATGCCCGTTGTGCCTCAACCATGTTTCCAAGATAGAGAATGCATTGTAGACGGGGTCAATGCTAGTGCTTCGTAGGGGCATAGAGGGGTAAGACTCTTCACTCATGATTTGGTTGCTATCGACTTCAATGTTGTTCTGTCAAAAAAAAGGAAAGAAAATTATAAATTGGAGACGAAGTACAGGTTGAGAGACAATCCCATTTTGATTCAGAAATCCTGGAGGACATGTCATCATGGGTTCTTGACCCTTGGCACACTAGGGGAAAGAAGAAGAAATATCTAAATTATGTAGCTTTGCACTGGAAAATGAAAAAATTGTTGGTTATGGTCCTGAAAGATAAGAAAGTGTAGTGGTATAACTTCTTTTCCACCTTAGAAGACATCAAAAGGATGCTCAGAAATCAATGATTTTGTATGGACAGGATCAACTCCCGCATGGTGCATGTAGAGGGACATATTGAGTGTGAATTTGATAGTAGGGATCTAATGGATCCCTCGAGGACAAGTGCGAGGGCTCCTGCAACAATCTCCTCTTAGAAAAATGATTAGTGATTCAGTTGGTCAACTATGCAGTCTATATCTCTGATGTTTGTCTTCAGCCCAGCCAATGGGGTATTTGTAGTTTATGATGGTCTTAGTGTTTATTTGTATAATCATTGGTTCTAGATTTTTGTTATGCATTGGTGTTTTATGTGTCATCTACGGCGTTTATGATGGTATTACTTTTATTGGCCCATTTTCCGGTTTTGGTGTGCTACAATGGGTTAAGTGTTGGCCATGGCATATAGTTGTGTATCCTCAGGGAGAAATTTCGAAAAAAAACCATGTATATCTGATTTTTTAGTTTTATATTATATAATATATATATAAGTATATCTTCCTCGTGGTCATTAAATAGAGGCTTAAATTGAATTTTTTGTTATTAATATTCTTTAAATGCCACATATCAATTTCATATTAAGGATTGAACCTGAAGGTGTTGATGACTCGAATTGAACCCTTGAACCTCTCAATAGAAAATGCACTTTAACAATAGTGTCTTACCAATTGAGTTAACCCTTGGGGCTTTTAATTTCAATTCATTAATATAGACATTGAAATATTTTATTTATGGGTGAATATATATATATATACACACACACACACACAATTGAACACAAAATGGATTAGAAATCTCCCTCACATTAAATTATAATATCAATATTATTTTAGGTGTCAAATGAATATATCACATGGCAATTGAGGACAAAATGGATTACAAATCACCCTCACATTAAATTATAATATCAATATTATTTTTAGGTGTCAAATGTCAATTGAATTGGAGGAATTACACATCTTCCCTTATACTAAAAAAGAAAAAATACAAACAAAATTTTTAAATTGTTTACATTTAATTACTTTATATCTATATTTAAAATTAATGTAAAATTAAAATAACAAATGAAATCTTTTATTAATAACTCACATTAAAATATATTTTTTTGTTATTAATAGTTTTTAACTAGTTACTATAAATATTATTTCAATATTTTTAAATGTAATATTATCTAATAACATCTCCCAATAATGATATTATCACTTTTCCTAAACATTCTCGTTATTATATAATAATTTATTTATTTTATATATTAAAATAGCCTCAAAGGTAGCATTTAAGTCAAAATATATGTGAGCAAAGATTTCCTCTCTACACCAATCTTTCATACATTTTGAACACTTACGGTTCAATTTTAAAATAGTGTCAAAGTGTTCTTAATATGGACTATTAGTTTAATGGTTAAAAATATGTGTTTACTCTTAAGAAATCACATGTTCAAAACCAAAAACTTCACCTACACTTTGTTACCCGAAACACATTCAATTCAATATTTTCTACCAGCTCCAACAATGATGTACACCCTTCATCCAACTTCAAGGAAACCATTCCAACCCACAAATTTCACCTTTGTGCATTCAAATCAAAATTTCCAACACTCCATAATTCAACATAACTCAACACGGAGTGTAGAAATCAGTATGGAATCCATGCCATTGGCCCATGCTGCACGTTGATGATGGTTTGGCCTCTGCAGTAATCAATTTAGTTTTCTCTCTATCAAATTTGATCAAATTAATCAATAATCAATTTATGCACATCGTCAAATCCATCCCCACATCTATGATCATTCTCTACTTGGTCGTATATTTAATGGCTCACTTTAGCTTTTCTTTGTCAAATTTGTTCAATTTAGTCATTTTTTATCCTCTTCACATTATGAGGCAAGGAAAATGAGAAATTGCATTTTCTTACCTTGATTTGCTTGTGAAGTAAAAGATTCATATTTTTAATCAATTTTAAATTAAGTGTTTTATTTTCCATTTTTTATGTGTGTTTTATAATTTTGTTTCTCTTAAATGCTTTATACTTTCTCTATATTCCTTGATTTACTCAAGAGGTAAAAGATTTAGAATTTTTTTAATTTCTTTGGTAAATAAGGAAGTAAAATTTAATTATGTCCATATAGGCCTCTGCCTCAAGTTACATAACAAACTAAGAGAAACATTGTCTGGGTATCCGTATTTTATTTATATGGATGATGAACCATAAAGGAACAAAAACAAAAAAATCTTTGGTAAATAAGGAAGCAAAATTTAATTGAGTGCTTTATTTTCCATATTTTTAAGTGTGATTTATAATTTTGTTTTTCATTACTGCATTGTGTATTTAACCCTCTTCTCTTTTTTTGGAATGGTTTATTGTTGGGTAAAAATATTTATCTTGGTATTTGTATATGTACTTTATTAACTTCTTTAGTGGGATCTACTTTTCAGGTTTATTTTCAAAAAAAAATATGGCATCTTTTTGGAAAATTTCTTTTTATAGCATTGGACATGTTGTTGAAGTAGTAGATTTGGACCAATCATGCAACATTTTGTTCTATTTCTTCAAATTGTGGTGTTATTGTTAGGAAATTTCATCAACCACGTTTACCATCACAATCAATAGCATTCTTGAGAGTATCTTAGCTTTTCATGATATATTCACCATTATGGGAAGTTCTTTAGTTAGTCATATCTTTAGGGGACCTTTTATTTTTGCTCCGTAAGCACTTTTTTATGCAAATGATGAGCTTTCATTTCATGTCCTTTTTATTTCTTTAGCACAATAATATGAACATCGATTCCTCATGTATAAGGGTACCTTGTTTGGCACATTGTTTGTCAAGATCCATACTAAAGATTGTTATCCCAAATGACTATTTTTTGTGCATATCTCTTCGAAACATTGGACATGTTGTCCAAGTAGTGCATTTTAGGCCACTCAAGTAAATGTTCTTAGAGATTCACTAAGAATTTTCGTCCATGACCACACATAAATGTGCCTTACAAGCCTTAGATCTGGCCACCTTTTATTGTTTCTTGCTTAGGTTGCTAACATTGTCGTCACCTTCATTGAGTACCTTTATCTTTGGTCATTATGTGTAACATGCATCGCCATCCAAAGAGAAACTTATACAAAGCGTTGATCCCTATTTTGACTTGGTGATTCAAGCAACCAACTACTCATGTACTCTAACAATATTGTTTTGAATCCATATGGACACTCATATTATGTTTTTTTCTCAATTGTATGAGGTTCTTATGATAGACTCATTTCAAAGGACTCGTCTCATTTTTAATCTTCCTTAAGTTGCACTTAAGCAAAGGTTTTGGTGTATATATTTATTTTTATCAGGTAGGGTGATTTTTTTGTTGAATTTATTGTGTATGTTCATATTTTAAGTAAACATGTGCACACCTTGTGTGCACATTTTGATGTATCTAGGTAGATAAGTCATCATGCAAATTTCATGTTTTAATGCATTTAAGTTGAGACCACACCTTATATGGCACCTTGATCTTCACATATATTTACCTACATTTAATGTGATCTTAACCCAAGATCCTATAAAAATGGGATGTATGTACTCTTCATTTTCAATAAATCATATTTATGTGGAAATCATTTCTAGGCTCATTTATGACCCTAGGTAAAACATAAATTTTAATAAATGGTAGTAACCACCAACTAAAATATGAGTTAGTAACTCAAAGATACTCAATGAAATTCAATCCTCACACTTCCATGCACTTTTACAGGAGAGCATCAACCAATCAAGTTAACTCTTAGGAAAATCAATCAATCTATCTATCTATCTATCTCTATAGTTAGTTAGTTAGTTAGTTAGTTAGTTAGTTAGGAGGAAGAGCAGGGTGGTAGGACCTACCTTAACCTCCCTAATTTTGGGTACTTAAGAGATAGTTTATTGATGTACAAGTCCATCTTCTTGTTTAAGGCTCATTATATAGTTAGTGGGTTGTTAATTTATGTAAAAGAGGCATCCTTATTAAATAAGGCTCAATAGATTGTTAAAACTTATTAATGACGAGATCACAAGTAGCTATGGTTTTCTTTGTAAGAAATTATTTATAAAGATAGGAGGCTATGTAATGTTTTGTCTAGGATTTTTATTGTATTAAAGGTTTTCCAAATGAGGTTTCCTCGTCAAAGAGGCCCATTAACATTGTTCTCTCTTTTTGAATTATTAATACAATGTTATATTTTATAAGTTTAATTTATTTGTTTCTTGTATTTTATTTTCCTGACATATATTTCACTAAATATTGTCTATTTTTGTTATTTCTATTGGTTAAGTGCATTACAAGTGGTATGGAAGCTCTTTATTGATCTAACACATACCCAAATTTTAGTAAAAATATTTTAAGTTAGGGAAGTGTTCTTGCACCTTTAGGCATAAATATATATTGTTTAATGAGTAAACCTATGGTTGGAGAAGAATACACATAGTGAACACAAGTGGACTCACTTAGTTTGACATCCTTGTAACCTCTTTTAGCACCCCTTCAAGTAATACTCCATCAAAAAAAATATTCCTACAAAATTGATCTTCCACATATCCTTGAGTATATTAAAATACAAGTTAGGTGCACCTAAAACTAGCCACGCATAAATCTCTAGGCCAAGCTATTGTTATAGAACAATACAAACAAACTTAGGGAGATCACTCTTGTTTATCAGGGAATCAAGTAGTACAACTAAGAGTATGGTCTATCCTTTAGAGTTATTGTCATAAAATATTCAACCAAGTACTATTATTTAAAACCCTCAAGTATTTCAGGGAGTTATAGCACCTGAAACTCATTTCTTCTTAGGACCCTACAAACCCTAGCCTCTACAACACCAAAAATGAAATTCCTATATAATAGGGAATATTGATAATTTGAGAATTCTATCAGCATGGTATGCTCATATAGGATTAATATTCTTATAATTAGAAAAAAGAGATTCCTTGTGTGAAGTTGATTGTGTTGGTAATTTTTTCTAGTAACCGTAATCTTTTGGATTTCACCACACTATTGTAAGCAACCCAACTCTACAATCTCATTTCAAGAAGCTAATCTCATTGGTATATTTCTCAAATAATAATTTTGGTGAACCTCATGGCTAGTTTCCTCCACTAAGTATTCTACCTTGGATACTAGGATTAGTGAGCTCAAAATAAAGTCTAATGACATTAACTGCATTATCTACACACATGATACCCAATTTTTTGAAATCAACTCCAACATTACATGCTAAATAGTATGGTGATTCCAATTATATACATGCACAAACAACTCAATCAAATAACAACCCATCTCCTACCCCACGAGACCAAATAGAAATAGCAACATTTGGAACCATCAAGTGAGGAATCCTACATGATTTGATAAGGATGGTGCACATTTTATAGGTCACATGCACCCTTTCAAAATAACCAAAATGTGGCAAATATATATCAAAGTAACTCTAAGAAAGCTTCATTGTTCTAACCCAATTAGGTTAGTTACCCAAATTGAACACTACTTCTCCCTCCAACATATTACTAATGACCTTACAAAACTTAGAGTGTGAGTGTTATATTTGGATGGGAACATTAGAAATGGTGGCAATGACATATTAAATCCTATGGGGGGTGCATTATCTAGACCAATTTTGTTTAAGTCATCTATGCATACTTTGAAATAGGCATTAATTATTTTGATAGGTTTACCAAGTTACATCAAACTAGCACATTGGAAGATATTATAGTAGCCTTTAAGCAATTGGAGATCTAAGGAGAGGGTATAATTGATATTATTTTCAAAAAAAAATATGTTAATGGTCTAAACAAGGAGGTGAGAGTATAAAATTTGATGGATCAACCAACTACTTAGTTCAAGGTATCTCAATGATTTAAAGAAGCCTAAGTGGCTTCCAATAATTAACAAAAAACAAACAAAACATTTATTCCCCACCCCTCTCTAGCATTAACAAAACCCCCCACCCCCTACTTGACCTAGGAAGAAACCACATAATGCCAATGCCTCAAATTTTGCTCTATTTATAATGAGTGGTATTTCAAAGGGAATAAATTTAAAGGAAATTATTTCAAATGGATGTGTCCCACCAAGATTAGCAATACTATATTATAAAGGATTACACTTTTAAGCTAGATTTAGAAGAAATAATTCCTCCTCTTCATAAATAAAACACCATATATATTCCTTGTGAGAAGCCCAAAATTTTGCACCATGTTTTATCCAAAAATTAATCTCCCAAGACCCTAAAGTTGATTGGTCATATCAAGGACTGTTGGAAATGTTAAATTCTCTTAGAGCGACATTGTTCTTTGCTATGATAGTTGCATTTCATCATTAATACATTAATTTCACCACATATCATCATTGCTTATTCAAATCTACACCATTATACCTCAGCATATAAAATTACATAGAAAGAAACATCATCACCAACATCATCAATGCAGTGTAACATAAAAGGAACAGTAGAAGAAAAGCATGCACACATATAAAGACACCAGGATTTGTCTAAGACCAGGGTAAAACCCACTCATTAGCGGAATTTTGAGGTCTAAAATGGGTCTCCTAAGAAAAATGTACAACCAAAATAAAATTTATAAGAACCAATAGGATTAAATATGATGATGTCAACCATGGGGATGATTCACCATTTTTGGAGTAAAAAAGTAAAAAGTTTAAAAAATAATAAAATAATATAACTACATTTTCAACTCGTATTTTCACCTTATCTCCCTAAGGTTTTACTCAGATTTCAAGAGGGAGTACTCATTGGATGCAAAATTTGATTCCTCATCTAAGGAGTACCCATGTTGCATACTTTTGATGGACCCTACTACATGAAAAATGATAAATACATGAAAAAACATAGTTGCAATCATGTTTTTCATGTAGCGAGGTTTATTTAAAGTATGCAACATGGGTACTCCTAGGATGAGGAATCAAATTATGCATCTAATGAGCACTCCCGCTCCAAATTTGAGTAAACCCATAGGGAGATAAGTTGAAAATACGAGTTCAAAAAGTAGTTTTTATTTTTTCCCTCTAAAATTTTATGATGTAATCTAATTTATTTATTATTTCAACTATTATTTTATAATTTCCTTAGGAGGCCCATTTTAGACCTCAAAATTCCCCTAATGATGGGGAAAACCCTTGCAAATCTCCTTCTTCTTAGATCGTCATCAAATGATGTAGCAAAAGAAATTGCAATGATCCATAACTTTGTCAATGCAACAAAACAATAATGATATCTATCAAACAAATCTAATCATGCTAGGAATCAGAACCCTCATATTGATGACAAATATAATCATGCTAGGAATCAAAACTCTCATATTGATGGCTATAATGTGTTGTCACAAACTAATGTCAACTACTATATATTGTTGTCAGTGTGCCAAACAGTGTTGAGCATTGTTGTCACTATCAATGAGCCCAATACTTATGTTTGCTAACAAATCAGATCTACAGATCTACAAATATGTATAACAATAGAGAGAAACTCAAATCTACTAGATTACTGATGTCAATTGAATCCAAGATGTCAAATCTTAGATCTAAACTCTGGTCATCCTCATCATGACTATCTATGTGCGACCGAAACACTTTGGTCGTTCTCTTTTTCACTGTATGTGAGTGACAATGACTGCAGGGTCGCTCTCAGGAGGTCATGATGTGTATGACTATGGTATAATATAGCTAAAAACCAGAGTCGCACTCTTGCCGAGTTGTGTGAGCAACCGAAAAACCAAATTCGCACCCTTGTTAAGTTGTGCGAACAATCGAGATGATAGGGTCGCTCCCAGGTCTACCTTGTGCAATCCACAAGGGACCAAAACCTTCCAATCTACCTCTAAACCCAGAGTCGCTCTCACTGAACTGTCTCTGAGTGACCAGAGAACTAGATTCACTCTCTTTCCCACTCTCTTCCTACAACCGAGGAAGAAAAGCTTATGTTTTGTGTAATCGACTAAGATCCAAAAAACCCTAACTCAGAGCAAACCTTTTGCCTGTAGTTTCAGACTCTGTGTAAACTTTTGTCAACAAACCTGTGTGAACCAAAACAAAATAGAAGAATAGAAACATGTCTTCATCAAGTGTGTTCAAATGAACTTTAGTTCGCTTCCTTTTATAGCCTTTCTTGAGGGTTTACTTGGGGTTAACCCTGACCCAAGCAGTTACTCATGTAGTTAGGGTTGACCCATTCCATAATAAATCTATGAATAAAATAATTCATAACTCAACTTCTACTTGACCACATTGGGTGATATTTAGGTCAATTTTGGTCTTCTCAAAAGGAGGAACCTAATGAAATAATCATCTCAGTCATTTGATATGTCCAAGGTGGAACTTGACTGTAGTTGCAAAAATTAACATTCCCTCTCAACTAGGGAGAATTCCACCTACCAATATATGTCCATCAAACAATATACCATTCTGGAATATTCAAGTGTCATCGCGTATCATTATGGATCATATATGTCATGTAGTCATCGTTCCATGTCTATCTCAAGTGTCGCATCATCACAACTCATCATTGTACATCTTAATCTATCCTTTTCTTATTCTTGCTTATCGCTCGATTGTTCTTGCTCATATGCTGAACATTCTCGAATCTAGAAGAAGAAATTTGATACTGGAGGGGAGCTCAAGCTACCACCCTCTATCTATCAGGCTGCTATCTGGAATTTCTTCCAGCAAGCTACTACCTAGGTCATCATCAATCATGATCGAAGAGCATATCATTATGGAGCACATCTCAACCTGGAATCACAATGGGAAGCAATAGTTTCCACCCATACCAAGCAATAGGATACCTCATCAAATAGGGGAGTAAATGCTCAACCCTAGAATTTCATCGAGGAGCATTACCCTCAACCTAGAATCATATTGGGCCATCTCAACCCATGGTTCACAGCCAAAATAGTCATGTGGTAGAACACCTACATCATAATCACCTTCGGTTGTACACCCCCAAGTACACTCTCAACTCGTTGGCCAGATAAGGATCAGTAGTCCTAATAAGCCAGGCTTGTGGGTACGATGCCAACTTGGGTATACTCTTCTAAGACCAAGATAGGGTGAGCTGCAAATCCAACCCTATGGGTAATAGATAAGGTTAACTTCCTATATAGGTAGAGTAATGCCTTATTGTCCAAAGTTCCCTCAACCCCAGGAGCCCTCCATCTCGATTCCTCACCCTGGGAGCTTAAATAGGGTAGGAAGAGTTGGCTCAATGTTCTCGATCAGTGTTTCCCCTCATCCTGAGGGGATGCTCTCTAAAAACCAAGATGCCTTTGAGATAATATCTACAATTTTCTTGTCTCGATATCAATTGTTCCTTGTTCATACAGAACATCAAATCAAATATCATGTTAGATCATATATAATCACATAAATCATAAAGGATACCATAATCATCCTCCCTCTCAAGGAGGTACCTTCCACAAGCCTGAGATTGTTTTGAATAGCTGCCCTGTCTCAATATATGAGAGTATCTTGGTCCCAACTATAAATATGGGACTTACTATCAATCAGATCATCACAATGTATCCATGTCATATCCAGATCATGCTCAAACAACTCTCTAAGGAGATTATGTATCTTGCCTCGCAGCTAGCCATGCTAGCAACATCATGATCAACCTCGGTCATGTTATGGACCTCTCATCCAAGGTATCATGGAATATCGCATACTAAAGAAACATCCAAATGTGCTTCTCAACAACAATCTCAAATATTAGCAAACATCTATGCAAACACATACTATATGAGAAATATCTCATTCTCAAAATATAATATCTCATGCAGATATTTCAAATCATGCTCAGTGGAAACTCTAAGTGAAGTAGCTCAATTGTGAATTTATTCAAGTTCTATGCACATCATATGTATCCAGATGGTTTTTCAAAAATCGAATCAACAATACTTCAATCAACTGTTAGATGTCATGTTGATTTTAATAACATATTTGAACTTCAAATCAGTGTATCAAGGATTTACAAAAACATTTTCCAATAGCTTTGCAATATGGAATTTCTTTCCCAAATTCCAAAAATCAATTCATCATGCCATGATACATCATTTTGGGATTCAGAATCCATATCCCTCTTATTTAGATCATTAGAGGCTCATCACCTTTCACAAGTAGATCATCATGATATAAGGTCAAAACCATAATCAATATCAAAGCCATATCTTGGAACTCATCATCCTAAATTCATCAAATAATTGGCATAAATCAATGTTGTATAATTATATCAGTAAAAGAATCTCATCATACTTTTGATGCCAAATTATGACCATAATCAAAGTCATCATTATCATAATATTAATACTTTCAACCAGTAGATAGGTAGAGATCATATCAAGTCTAGATCATATCATAAAGTTGTAATCATCCATGAAATATAACTCTGAGGTTTCATCAATTCATTCTCATAACGCATTCTCCTAATCATAATACAAGTCATCCTATCATTAGGTGCAAATGCCTACATCAAGGATGAGTCATGCAGGTTCCATTTTTTTTCATTCCAAATCAAAACTATCATTATTCAACCATTATGCTAAGAACAAGGAGGCCAATATTTGAATACCCACATGAGCTATCATGCCCACATAGCGTTGATATCACGACAAATCAACAATCAACAAATTAGATCACTAGACATCAGGTCTAGTCCAAATTACTATTGTAGAGAGATCTATTGTCAAAGCACATCTCAATCATCAATTCAAAGTTATTGTCAAGCATCATGTCAAAACACTTTTCATATATATCAATAATGCCAAATCATGCCAACCTCTTATAGCACAAACATAGTGACATATCTATATGTATGTCCTGGTCACTTGCAAACACAAGTTCAGTCTGAATGTTTATGTTATGGCAAACATTCAAGCTGTTCCTACTTGTATATCATGCTATTTGAAACACAAATATCTTCTAGGTGAAAATACTTCATTATGTGATCAGAAATTTAACCAAACAACTTCAAAATCAGTTAACAGTGGCAGAATATATTAGGGACATCATATTCAAAGTTCAGACAGCTTCATAAAGCTTCAGATGATGATCAACAATAGTCAAACCTTTGTTCACTCTCTTCAGGTTAGCATGAGAATGTTTTTAAGTACCTGGGTGTTGTCTAGGCCTTAGCATGCATGTGTCCAGAGACAATATCTCCTAGATCTATGACTGTGTCCGGAGTGGAAACCTTAATTTATGTATGGGCTGAGACTCTAATATAGATCAATACTGTTAGATGCATATAAATCATACTTTAGCAACATAGAATACAAATAGTAATAAGGCTAAGAATCTTGAGAAGAGATTCTCCCTCTAACTAGGGATCTATATCATTCATCTTCATTCAGTAAGCAACATGTCTCTGCTTGATTCATGTAACAACAAATCTGTTAGATCATAAACATGTGGCTATCAACATCATGACATCAATCTTTCATCAAAGGCTTAGACTCAAAACAATAGATAGATTTTTCATCATATCTTAAGGATTATGAACACAATAGAACTTTCTATCAAGTCACTCCATCAAGTTAGGACATTAATTTTAACCATATGTTGTCAAGACATGACCATAGTTAGTAATATATCTACTTATCAATATTACACTTATACTTCTCACATCAAGGTTACCCAGCTCTTCATGACCAATGAAATCAAGTTAGATCATTCAATAAAGCTTTATCAAAACAACAAGAGTGTCGATCATACTTATCACAAGTATTACCAGTAGACTTACGTATAGGAGTCAATCCTTCTATATGAAATCCATCATGAAAAGTATCAAGAATATCATTTACTAGAGTCAAGGTGCTAGACTTCTTTATAGGATCAAGATGTCCAACAAATAGATCATAGATGTTAGAAAAACATCAAGTGTATCAATGTATCAACATTAGATAGCCTCATATAATTCAAGAAGATCAAATTTCAACACTAGGAGAAACATTTCATTATAGGAGCCATAGATCCAAGTCACTTTCATATACATGCATGAGCCATTGAGTAAAGAGACATTCTCATCATACCTTAGGGCTTACCGTGCTAGTAGCTAAAACATACCATGCATACCTTATGGTATTAAATGTGCACATTTTCATTAGACATAGGCCACTTGAAGCACGTTGTCATCTTTTCATCAAGTACCTCTTTGTCTCTTTCTAGATCTGCATCTCAAAATGATCCTTAAGAAGGATATACTCATCACATTTTGTTAGGGAGGTTAGAAACATCCATATACTCAAATGCATATGTAGGAGGTACAAACAATAAATATAATCATTAGATCTAACAAGTAAGAAGCATCATAAGTCAATAAATACTTATGTTAAATGAGAGGTGATCTTCTCCCTCTTGAACCAATCTTCAAGAGTCATCAATGTCCATGGTCCATGTACCAATGTTGCCTTCAAGTGTCCAACCAAGTCTGCTAGGTATCATTCCCTCTAGGGCTTCATGTCTCATATCATTTCCATAAATTAGGTTTCTCCAACCCTAACCTCATATAATCCATCAAAACCTAATCATCGAGATGCCTAGGGTTATCTTCAAACCCTAGAATTATTTTAGGTCTCCTGCATCCTCTTATTGCTTCCATCAAAAGTGTCATCATCGGGGTGATCTCCATGAATTTTCTTTAGCCCAACTCTAATTCCATGTTAAATTTTCTTAGAGTGACATTGTTCTTTGCTATGATAGTTGAATTTCATCATTAATACATTAAGTTCACCCCATATCATCATTGCATTATTCAAATCTACACAATTATACATCAACATGTGCAATTACATAGAAAGAAACGGCATCACCAACATCATCAATGCAGCGTAACATAAAAGGAAGAATAGAAGAAAAGCTTGCACACATATAGAGACACTAGGATTGCTCCAAGACTAGGGCAGAACCCACTAAGGGAAAACCCTTGAAAATTTTCTTCTTCTTAGATCATCATCAAATGATGCGGTAAAAGAGAGTAAAATGATCCATAACTTTGTCTATGTAGAAAAAGAATAATTATATCTATGAAATAGATCTAATCATGCTAGGAGTCAAAACCCTCATACTGATCCAGGAGGATCTCATCAGATCAGTTACACAGTTTCAGTGTCGTCGACAGCATTCAGTCCAGTGTCATTCAGTTTCGATAGAGTTGTTTATAGTTCAAGTTGTTCAGGTAATGTCTATGGTTGATATGGTTTTGCACCTAGTTGTCAACAAGTGTTCATCTCCAGTTCCACCAAGGTTGATCATCGACATGGGTGTGTCATTTGTTGTAGGGGTTTGATATGGGTTTTTCGTCATGTGATGTCATCGCAAAAGTAGTTTTGTGATGAAGATGTGTGTATGGGTGAATGTCACTCTGTGACAAATTATTGTAAACAGGTTTTGATGAACAAACTATGTATTAAAACCCTAAACTACACCTAATCCTAACCAAAACCTAAACCCTAACCTAATCCTAAGTCTACACCATACATTATGCTAAGTCCTAACCTATCGGACCACTTTGCAATTCAAACTATGTATTAAGCCTACATAAAAAACATAAACCTAAGTTTATTACCCTCTCAGCCATATTAAATACAATTCAAAACATTTAAATGATTATAACATTCATAACCATGGAGGTAGACTGTGTCGGAGCATCTGCATGTGACCGAGACCAACGGATTTAGCACTAACCGCAGTGGGAAACCTCCTAACCGTGACTGTGTCGGGAACCATGTGATGTGACTAGATGTGTATTAGCTGTCGGGAGATAACAATTATGGTGAAAAGTTAGGCAGAGGTTAATCGTGGCATTAAAAGCGCAATGGTCATAGGTTATAGTAATCACATGCAAACTGCTGAAGCACTGCAAGCTGGAACCACTAGGGGTAAGCGCGGAGGTGGCGGCCTACGGTTAGACCGCGGTTGGTCACACGTAAAATTTGACCAATCCTACCAGTTTAGCAAGCCACCAATGGCTATGTGTTTAATTTAAGGTTTAATTTGGGTTTTATTGCAGTTTTTGGTGCAACAACTAATGCAATGACCATGTATGGTTTTCTTAGGTGGTATAACCTAATAGGACCGAAACCAAAAAACCCTATTTTGAGATGATTCACTCCTAAAATTAGCATGAAGGAGATAGAGTGCATCTGGAGGGCTATAAATCCTGTTTTTCTCATTGAAGAGAAAGGAGAGTGGTTTTGGGTTTTTGTATGCACGTTCTGGAGGTTATAGTAGTTTTTGTTTTTAGTGTAATAGGAGCATTAGGAATTGGATTTGGGAACTGTGACAAGCATTGGAGAGCTATTTCAGAGGGCTATCTTTTGACAGTGACTAGAAGTGCCTGCATGCACATTCAGTTTGGTCAAATTTCTGTGTAATCGATCTCTTCAGTTTCAATCCTAATAAAACAGTCGCCCATCTTGAAAGCAAACCCAGAGACATAGTCCATCAGGGACAAACTCCATAATCAATATTTCTATCTGGTATCACTATGTATTTGTTGTTTTCATTACTGTTTTTCATCTTATTTATGTTTTATCATTTGTCATAAAGTCTTATGCTCGAGCAGTTCTCTCAGTTTCTGAGCTTTCAGTTAACATTCTATTCATTAATGGCATAATCAATTCTACATCAGTTTTAACATATGATCATTTCAGATCATATAATTTGGTATCAAAGCAAGTTTCGTTTGTAGAATTTGTCATTGAATGTTAACTAGGTCAAAGTCACAATGTGGAGAAGGAATCCTTGAGCAGATTGATCTAGATATTTGAAAGCGAAGAGTTGTTCTTAAGTCAACCATGACAAGATCTGATGTAGGTGAAAATACTAAAACTAAAATGAGCGATGAACTGTTTCAGCAAGCATTCTTAACTATGTAACATATGTTGGGAGAACTCTATGAAGATAAGAAGGCAATAGATGCAACTTCTTATTCAAAGACATCGAAGAAGGACAAAGGTAAAGGCAAGGCTGATAAACCACCTTCACCTCGATCATCTCCATCATCATCATCATCTTCTTCTTCTTCCAGTGCAGAATATGAAATAGAAAATAAAACTAAGTAAACATCTCTTTTGAAACTTGATGTAAAATTTGAGTTACCTATTTATGATAGTGAAATGAATCCTGAAAAGCTAGATAACTAGATTAAGCAGTTAAAAGTATATCGTCGTATTCAGAACATTTCTGATGATAAAACAAAAATTTAGCTAGCTACACTTAGAATAGGGGGAACAACTTTAATCTGGTGGGAAAGTAAAACTCAGATAAATGTAAAGCGAAAAGTAAAATTCATCTCTTCATGGTCTAAGTTTTTAAAAGCTCTTAGGAAACAATTCTATCCTTTAGGATACATGCAGCAAGTTGTTGTTAATTGGCAACATTTGAGGCAAGGTAAAGGGTAGAGTGTTCAGGAGTTTACTCAGGAGTTCAGAAAGAAAGCATTGGTGCTTGGTATTTCATTGGATACATGTGAAACTTTATTAAAATACATCAGCAATTTACATTCATATTTGCAGCATACTTTATTGATGTTTAATATTGATGATTTTGATGAAGTGCATGTTCAGGACATACATAATGAATCAGGTGGCAGACCATTCAATTTTTCATCGCAATCATCCAAAGAGTTGGAAATCAAATATTCCAATGACAGTAAAGGGAAGAACAATTCGAAGAGAAAGAAATCAGTGATAGCTCAGAAGGAAAGACCTACTTGTTCTCATTTCCATAGAATTGGTCATGATGAATCTAAATGTTGGAAACTACATCCAGAACTTAAGCCCAAAAAGTTCCTTAAGGAGAAGGATGAAAAGAAGGCAATTGCAGTAGTCCAGTAAGATCTAGGTTCAGATTCAGCTGATGAAAGGAGGATAACTTCCATGTTTATGACATGTAAAACTTCTAACACTGGTTCAAGTTCAAATACTATTCCATCTTCATCAAACATAAATCCTTCAAATGAGGATAAAAGAGTTGAATTGTTTAACATAAGGATAACTTCAAGCACACAAAGATAGATACAATGTTTGACAGTGGATCATAGCCAAATTTAATATCTGAATATTTAGTTAAGGGTTTGGGTTTGGAGACATGGAATGATCCAAGAAATTACCCATTAGGATGGCTAAATAAATCAACTCAAATAAAATTCACCAAACAATTTCGACGAAGTTCTACCATTACAGCTAATTACATTGATGAAGTGGAACTAGATGTGGTTCCAATAGACATATGTGGAGTTTTCTTAGGAAGTCCTTAATGATCGTGATGCAGTATTTTACAGGAGAGAGCATAAATATCACCTTAAGAAAGATGGGGTTGAATTTATTGTCAGGGCACATCAAAGTAAAAATCATTTGAATATTGTTGTTATTCAGATGAAGTGATTAATAAGTTCAAATAAAATATTTGTAATCATGTTTGTAAAGGAACAGCATAAGAATCAACATGATGTTTTTTCAGGTTATGAGACTCAGCGTAAAGATAGTTTGATCAAAGAGGTAGAAATTTTTCCAGTTCTATTTAAAGAAACCAAACATCTTACTCATAAGCATGGAATACAACATGAATTAAAATTGATGCCTAAAGCTCCTCTTCCTAATGTCAGAATGAATCAATTCAATCCAAGTTTGGAAGTTAATAGTTATAGGGATGCAGGTCAGTATTTGGGAAAGTCATTGTTAAATTTCTCTTGTATTGTGTCACCAATTCATGTTTCAAATAGTTCGGAAGCCTCTTTTCAATTGGGGAGTAAGCCTATTTGTTTTCATATCAAATCCTTTTCTAAAGCAGTGTCAAATTCAAAACCTTTAAGGGAAACTTATGCATCAAGGGAAAGTTCTAATCAATGGAAACATCATTTAATAAATGAAGAAACAATCATTCAAACAAATCAATAGCTAATTCAATACATTCAAAATCAAACTAAGTTGCAGTAGTTTTCACCTTATAGCTTGATGGGTTATTTGCAGCAAGTTCACTTAGTAATCAGGAATCAAGAAAGTATCACAAGTTAAGTAGTTGGTTTGATGTCAAAAATATCTTTGATTGTCTCTGTCGTTCCACGAAATAGATTATTAATACATGTCAATGGTATTGAACAATATCCTATAGAGACTATTTTCAAAGATGAATATGAATCACTAACTCATGGTAATTCATGGAGAAATCAATTGCCATGTTCATAACAGGTTGTTTGACCACCATGTCAAGATGTACATATTACAGATGGATGGAGCAGGTCACCGATTCAAAATGTGTCAAGGACATCACTTTCAAGTGATTGATCGAATGTATTGGTACATCATCAGGGAAACGTGGAAAGTGAGGGAGATCTACCCTTATCAACTATTTGTTTAGTCAAATTTTTGTGGTCCAAAAGATTTCAAGTGGAGAGGATTGATCCAGAAGGATCTTGTCAGATCAGTTACATAGTTTCAATGTCGTCGATAGCATTCAGTCCAGTGTCATTCAGTTTCAACATAGTCATTTATGGTTCAGGTTGTTCAGGTAATGTCTATGGTTGATATGGTTTTTCATCTTGTTGTCGACAGGTGTTCATCGTTAGTTCCACCAGGGTTTATCATCGACATGGGTGTGTTGTCTGTTGCAGGGGATTGATATGGGTTTGTCGTCATGTGGTGTCATCGCAAAAGTAGATTTTTGATGAAGATGTGTGTATGGGTGAATGTCACTTTGTGACAAATGATTGTAAACGGGTTTTGATGAACAAACTATGTATTAAAACCCTAAACTACATCTAATCCTAACCAAAACCCAAAACCTAACCTAATCCTGAGTCTACACCATACATTACCCTAAGTCCTAACCTATCAGATGACTTTACAATTCAAACTATGTATTGAACCTACATAAAACACATAAACCTAAGTTTATTACCCTCTCGACCATATGAAATACAATTCAAAACATTGTAAATGGTTATAACAGTCATAACTGTGAAGGTAGACCATGTCGAAGCATCTGCATGTGACCGAGACCGATGGGGTTAGCATTAACCATAGGAAACTGCCTAACCGTGACTGCGTCGGGAACCATGTGATGTGACCAGATGTGGATTAGTCGTCGGGAGATAATAGTTACAATGCACAGTTAGGCAGAGATTAATCATGGCATTAAAAGTGCAACGGTCAGAGGTTATAGTAGTCACATGCAAACTACCAAAGCACCACAAGCCGGAATCCCGAGGGTAAGCACGGAGGTGGCAGCGTGCAATTAGACTGTGGCTAGTCACACGTAACAGCCGACCAATCCCACCCGGTCAGCAAGCCGCCAACAGCTATGTGTTTAATATAGGGTTTATTTTGGGTTTTATTACAATTTTTGGTGCAACAACTAATGCAATGACCATGTATGGTGTTCCTAGGTGGTAAAACCTAACAGGACAGAAACCAACAAAACCTATTTTGAGTTGATTCACTCCTAAAATTAGTATGAAGGAGTTAGAGTGCATCTAGAGGGCTATAAAGCCAGTTTTTCTCATTGAAGAGAAAGGAGAGTGGTTTTGGGTTTTTGTATGCACATTTTGGAGGTTATAGCCATTTTTGTTTTCAGTGTAACAAGAGTATCGAGAGTCAGAATTGGGAACCATGATAGGTGTTGGAAATCTAGTTCAAAGAGCTATCCTTTGACGATGACCAAAAGTGCCTGCATGCACATTCAGTTTGGTCAAATTTATGTCTAATCGATCTCTTCAGTTTCAATCCTAATAAAGTGGTCGCCCATCTTGAAAGCAGACTCGGAGACATAGTCCATCAGGGACGAACTCTGTAATCAATCTTGTTGTCTGGTATCACTTTGTATTTGTTGTTTTCATTATTGTTTTGCATGTTATTTATGTTTTCTCATCTATCATAAAGTCTTCTTCTCGAGCAGTTCTCTCGGTTTCCGCACTTTCAGTTAACATTTTATTCATTAATGGGGTAATCAATTCTACATCAGTTTTAACATACGATCATTTTAGATCACATACTAATGGTTGTAATGTGTTATCACAAACTAATGTCAATTGTTGTATACTACTGTCACTAAGTCAAACATTGTTGAGTACTGTTGTCACTGTCAATGAGCCCAACTCGTATGTTTGCTAACAAATCATATCTAGAGATCTGTATAATAGTAGAGAGAAACTCAAAACTACCATATTACTAAAGTCAACTGAATCCAAGTTGTCAAATCTTAGATCTGAACTCTGGTCACCCTCATCACAACTGTCTTTGTGTGAACGAAACTCCTTGGTCGCTCTCTCTATCACTGTATATGAGCAATTGTGACTACAAGGTCGCTCTCAAGAGATCATGATGTGTGTGATTGTGGCATAATATATCTAAAACCTAGAGTCACACTCTTCTCGATCTATGTGAGCAGCAGAAAAACCAAGTTGCACCCTTGCCGAGATCTGCGAGCAACTGAGATGACAGAGTCGCTCCTAGGGCTACCTTGTGTGAGTGACCATGGACCAGAACCTTCCGATCTAGCTCTTAACCCAGAGTCGCTCTCACTGAACTATCTTTGAGTGACCTGAGAACTAGAATAGCTCTCTTTCCAACTCTGTTTCTACAACTAAGGGTGAAAAAATTTTGTCCTATGCCGTTACTGAGATCCAGAAAACCCTAACCCAAAGTGAACCTTTTGCCTGTAATTTTGGACTCTGTGCGAACTTCTATCAACGAACATGTGCGAACCAAAACAAAATATAAGAATAGAAACATGTTTTGATCAAGTGTGTTCAAATCAACTTGAGGTTTCTTCCTTTTATATGCTTTCTTGAGGGTTTACTTGGGGTTAACGCTGACCCAAGCAATGACTCATGTGTTTAGGGCCAACCCATTCCATAATACATGTATGAATAAAATAATTCATAACTCAACTTCTGCTCAACCAAATTGGGTGATCTTTAGGTCGATTTTGGTCCTCTCAAAAGGAGGTATCTAATGAAATCATCATCTCGTTCATTTGATGTCTAAGGTGGAATTTGACTGCAATTGCAAAAGTTAATAGGAAATACTAAGAGGGGGTGAATCATTATTTCTTAGCAATTAGCACTTCATTAATATTTTTTAGAGAATTAATTAATCTTCAACAGTATTATTATTATTTAGTATCAGATAGAAAACCAGTAAAAAACACCATACAACAATGCAGAAAGATAGAGACAACAAACACAAATATTTTTAGGTGGAAAACCCCCTCTGGGTCAAAAACAACTGAATGTTTCTTAGTAATTTTCAAATTTTCTTGAAAAGAAATAATTACATCAAATTTTCAACTCCAACTGAAGGAGGCTACAACCTCCTAGTTTACAAGCACCAACCTAAAGGATGCACCAACGCCCTTGTTTATAGGAACCAAGTTGAAGGACGCACCAATGCCAAATTTTTTATCAACCCCACTGAAAGGATGCACGTATGCCTTGTTGTAGGATCTGAACTACACTAGCACCACCCTGCCACCCCGAAGTGTTTTTAGGAACCAACCTGAAGGTGACTCCAATCACTTTTCTTGCACCACCCTACCACCTTGAAGAGTCGGCGAACCACATTACGTAATTTTCATAGTGGATCCCCCTGTGCTCTAAATCAATATAAAAAGATTGTAAAGAAGATATTATTGCACCATATGCATTGCACAAAACTACTTAAACTGACCACTTCCACATCAAGCCATGGAACAAGTTTCACATCAACTAACAATTGCTCAAACTGATCACTGCACATCGCTACTCAAATTATTTGCTACTTATACAATCATTGCACTACACTTCTCATAAATGAATAAATGTTCAAGAGCTCATAAAGAAGTCTTAAAACATAGTTACTGATAAAACGAGAAAATGCAATGGTACCCGTTTTTTTGAGGTAGCAAAAAATCACCCAATTTTGAAACGTGGTGATGCCAGAATACACTTTTTTTTAGCATATTTTTGGCACTTTAAATTTTCTTATGTATCAAGTATGAACGGTTTTTTTTAGATGTTAGTGATTTTCATGCTGATTTTGAAAAGCATTGATGTAACATCAACTCCTTTTTTTTAGAGGGTTGATTTTTGACACTACAAATTTTTTTATGTATCAAGTATGAACACTTTTTTAAATGTTAGTGATTTTCATCCTGATTTTGAAAATTGTTGATGCACCATCAACCCTTTTTGTTTAGAGGGCTTATTTTTTGCATTTTAAATTTTCTAATATATTAAGTGTGGATATTTTTTTTAAATGTTTGTGATTTTCATGTTGGTAAAAAAAAAAAGCAACAACAACAACATGCTAAAAAAAGCATCCATAAATTGTAAAAAATAAAGAATTAAAATTGAAAATAAAATAAAAATGAACAAAAAATTGAAAATCAGAATTAAATACAAAAAGGATATATTTTCAAAAAAATTGAAAATTTTAAGAAAAAACTGAAACTTAGAACAAACAAAAAAACAAAAACATTATGAAGATCTTTTAAGCTAAAAAAAAAATAAAATAAACACGTAATAATAATAATAATATAAAGATTTAATTAAAAAACTAAAAAAAACGTTATAAAAACAAAAAAACAAAACAAAACAAACAAAACAAACAAACAACAAAAACAAAAAAACAACAAAATAAAATTAAATTAAAACAAAAAAAAATCAATTAAAAAACCAGCATAAAAAATAAATAAATAAAATAAAAATTGAAAAAAAATAAAATTAAACAGTCAAAAATAAATAAAAGAAAACGAAAAAAAAATTATAAGAAATAGCAGGAAAAATTAATAATATAACTTAATAATAACTAGCCACGGGCAAGGTTAGCCGCAGGTGTGGGCGGGGAAGTGGTTGCATGTAGCCCGCCTCCCCGCCCGCACCCGCGGCTAACCCCACCAGGGATTGGCTGGTCGTTTCCCGGAATCGGATTGCCAATCCTTGGGCAGGGTCGTCCACAAGCGCGGGCGGGAGGTGGTCTAATCGGCCTACCAGGCCCTAGGTGGGGTTGACTGGGGGTGCGGGTGGGAATTCGGGCTGCACACAATTGCCTCCCTACCTGCGGCCAACCCTGCTTGTGGCTAATTTTTTTATTAATTTTTTTATTTCTTTTTCTTTCTTCTTTTTTTTTTTACTTTTTTTTATTTTTTTATTATTTATTTTATCGTTTATGATTTAATTTTTAGTATGTTTGTTTTGTATGTATATAATATAATATAATATATAATTAAATATATATATATTAATATTATATATAATATATATTATTATATATATATATATCTATATATATATAATATATATATTAATTTTGTTAATTTTTTTAATTATGACTATTTTTGTTTTTTTCTGTTTCTTTAATTATTTTATGATATTTTTTATTATTTTTAGCTTTTTAATTTTTTCTATATTTATAAGTTAATTTTATTTCATTTTTTACCTTTTTTCATGGGTTTTTTTTTGTCCCTTTTTTTTATAGTTGATTTTTTTCATTGTTTTCAAGATTTTATGCTTTATTTATTATTATTATTTTTAAAAAAAAATTTATTTCTTTTATTGTTTTTTTTTTCTATAATTGAAATTTTTGAGGTGTCTTTGTTTATTTTTGTTATTTATTGTTTTTGTTTTATAATATTTGATTTTTTTTATTTCTTTTTGTATTATTTTTTATTGTATTTTTTCTCACATATTTGCATTTTTCTATATTATTTTGTGTGTGTGTGTGTGTTTTTATTGTTTTTTTTTTTCATATTTAAATTTGTCTTGTTTTATTATTATTTTGTGCGTTCTTTTTATCAATATTAAAATTTTTGTTTTCTTTTGTATTATTATTTTGTGTTTTTTTTATTGTTTTTTTTCAATATTTGAATTTTTGTTTTCTTTTGTATTTTTATTTTTATTTTTTCATACATTTATTTTTTATTTTTATTTTTTTTCTAGAGGGTCTGTGTCGATGCTTGTCTAGCAACTCGATCCCATTATGGGAAATTTGATAGTTAATTTTAAAATTTTCGTTATAATGAATCGAGTCTGCTACTACAATGCATCAATTTTATTGTTGGCCTTTAAGTGTTCAATATAATAGGTCAAGTTCCCCTACACTGCGTGTCAATTTGATGGTTGATTTTTAAAATTTTTGTTGCCATGTATCGATTTGTCTTAGACTCATTTAAAGAATAAATTACTCTTGGGTGCTCATCATCAAAGTTTTTTGTCATGAAATTTTTCCATAATGTCATGCTTGAAATATTTTGAAAACTTGAGATTTTTTTGCAGTCGTACTCTTTGGTTTTAATTGCATCGTTGAAAAATTGTCAAGATTTTAATGTTTTTCTAAGTCATGATATTTTATCTTTAATGCTATGGTTGAAAACAATTACAATTTCGGGGTTTTTAGAGTCAAAATATTTTATCTTTAACAACATCGATGGAAATTGTTGGAATTATCAAGATATGAGATATGATATATTATCTTTAACATCATGTCCGAGAATTGTTGGAAGTTTACAGTTTTTCAGAGTCTGGATATTTTATCTTTAATTCCATTGCTAAAAATGTCAAAATTGTAACCTAATTTTTTTTTGTTATTCCAGAATAACACTTTTCTAAGGGTGCTTTTTCATCTATTTTTCAAAACAAAAATGGTTTTTACTTCCATTTAAAAAAATTGTTGAAAATTTACCCTTAAAAAAAACATCGTTCTGGCATAAACAATTTTCATTTTTGGGTTGTTTTTCATTTTTGGGGGGTTTTTGGGCTAGAGTACTCATTTTGAGGTAATAGTTCTCATTTGATCGGTAACTATGTTTCTAACCAAATCACTGTACCAAAATTATTATATTGTTGCAAGTATTGGGAACTACTGTCAGATGCTTACCCAAACTGAGATGTCTCGGTTCATCCCTATTACATGCTTTCAATGCTCTCAAACTCTACCTAGGGAAGGTTACAAGCATGCATTTTATAGCTTGCTCGGATATGGTTATGAAGCACCATCCAGAATTTTTTGACACAAGGTTGTCCCTGTCTCAATATTTCAAATCACTATCGATCAAGTAAACACACTATATCACTATAATAGTTCTATCAACAAGGTAGCTTTTATCACTGTAGTCAACTTTCACCAATTCAAGTCACTATACTTGATTAACAAACCTTTAATGCCTTATGACTATACTTAAGCTAGGAATATCTAGCACAGTGAATCCCTAATTGTTTCCAACCATCTACAAGGCTTACTGTGTGGTCAAACTGATATTATTATTAAGTCTATGTTTCGTCATATAAATACTATCAGAAGTATTGTCACATAATTATGATTTTACACTAGATTTCATTAAAGTATTCAACATGTGGCATCAAGGTTTTTTGTTATATTAATGGAGTGATGCCATAGGTATAATAAGGTATGTTCTCTTTTGTAATAATGATATGAAGCCATGCTCACAATTCTTCTATCGCAACATCACGAAGACACTGAGATATTCTTGTAGCCTCTTACTGCTACATATGTCACTGTTAAGTTTATATGTCAATTCAAGTCACTATCAAGTAAATATATATAGAACCAAATCACAACAAAATTCAATGCTTGGCTTAGTGCATTTATTCCTTGAAGTTACTTACTGATATACTAAGAGATTATTGCCACTATCTTATGGTGTAATTCAATGTCATATATTGACAAGGGAACAAATGTCACTTCTAGGTCTATATGTCTTTATATATATCAGTTCACTATCAAGTTACTAGTAAGGTCAAAGAATTCAAATCTATCAGGTGACAATGGCAAATCAACTATTGTCACTACTTTCACTTCATCACAATGAATGACATAAGGCACATTTCCATTTCTCAAACACAATTATGTGCATCAAGTTCACTACATAGTCAATATTAAAGTATTGTCCAAGAATGAAGTGAACAAGAATAATTAGGGCCTAAAAACTATATACCAATGAATCCAAGTGCCCTAATTTGCACGTCTAGGTCTACAAGAGAAGCACAGTGAACACATAGGTCTGAGCCCGAAACTTAGCTTTAGGACCAGTCCCAAACTTTTTTGTCTTGTAGAGTGATTTTCCTAAGAGGGTCAAGATTAGAGATGAGGGGGGGAATAATACTTTAAGCCCTAGTCACCATAGGTCTGAGGCATTGTCTACAGGTCTGAAATTACAAGACTTTGAGGCCAAGAACAACATGTCAACAGAAGGTTGAAACACCGTAAGAAATACTCAACACTAAATTGAAACCAATCCAAAATTGCTTCACTACAGGTTGTATTTATTAGAGGGTTGAAATTTTGAAAGGGATAAAGAACCCTAGCCATAAGGATAAAAAAAAACTTAGTCACAGGGATGAACAATGAGACAATGCTTGTTTAGTAAAGGAAAAACCATACCTTGAGTTGTTTTAGAACCAATCACCAAGCCAAAAAAATAAAATCCTTCCTTCTTTCTAAAATTTTCTTAATTTGCCTCAAGTTTCCTTAGGTAAAAAATTGAAAAGGAGGATTATTAGTTATGTTGTTGATAATGTTATGTTTTGGAAAGTTAGCATAGGTCTAATTTTATAGGCCTAGAGGGGCTTCAAACAATATGGTTGTTGAATATTTGGAGGGGCTTCATGAGAGTATAATATTTTAACTAGCTTGTATCTTATGAGTTAAGTAAGAGGGACACTTCCCTTGTAGGAAGTAGATTAGGCTTTAGGATTAGGGAGTATAGGAGTGTGTTTATAAATTAGGAAGGGACTCTATAAGTAAATGTTGGAGATCAAAGAAGAGATTTGAAATATTAAAAGAGGACCCCTTTGTTTCTTTTTCAAATGATATTAAATAACTACTTGAGCCTTAAGCAAGAGGGACATTAGCCTTATGAACGAGGGATAAGGACTATTAATTCATGAGGATCCCATCTTGTGAGTACATGCATATCCTAAAAGGTCATTTTTTCATGAAAGATGAGGTGAAACCCTTAAAATTATTTTTTTATGCCCACAATCAATAAAATGATGCCAAGTCACCACCCCTTGGGATTTTAGCCAAGAAATTGGAGTCACCAACTTCAAACTTAATTATCTCTCAAACCAGAAGGAACTACATGATGTATCACATACCATCAGAAACATCTCGACGAGGAGAATCCAATGACATGGATTGCTGGTATAAAATCAAATATTTTCCACTTCAAAAACCTTCAACAAAGTCGAGGTATGTCCTTAGTCTAAGGAACTGAAACCCTAGGACCTGGGTATTCAACCATCCAATAGTGGAGCTACCAACTTGATGTAATCCAAACAATTATAAGAAGTGTTCATTATCAATTTGACATCAATGACTTGTGTTTCATTCAAGTCAAACCCTAGGGTTGACATCAATGAAAACACCATCCAATAAGGACAACAAGATGACTACTTTGATTCATAATGGTAACACCCACAAATTTATTTGTAGGAGAGTTGCATACAAAACCCATTGTTATGTCCATGTGGTGTGTAATTTTCAAATTGTGGTATCTGACGAAGGTATGATGAAATGTGGTTCCAAGTGTGAGAATTTGAAACTTCAAATGAGAGAACATCAAATCAAATCTCACATATTTTATATTGAAATGGATGGCTGTGATGTAATGTCCAGTGGAAAATGGTTGCATACTTTAGATTCTATTATCATGGATTTGAAGGAATTATACATGAACTTCACTAGGGATGATCATCAATATACACTTAAGAGGCTCTCTTCTGTCTCCCCTAAAATTATAATTTCCGACCATATGATCTTGAATTAGCTCCATTTCTTGTGTTATAAGCATTTGATTATAATTTCAAAGCAAGTTAATCAATCATTCTTCTCTTAATAAGCTATTTCAATGAAGGCGTTTCTTTTGGAATGAAACATGCAAATGTTTAGTACACAAGAGAATAATTAATAATTATCTCAGTAATTTATTTCAATGAAGCGGTTTTTTTGGAAGAACATGCAAACAGTAAGTACACAAGAGAATAATTAAGAACATGAGAAACTCAACATAATATCGCTCTCTTTCAAATATTTAAATTTTATTTAATGTTTTAGTTTTAAACATTTTTTATAGATTCAATGTTATAACCTATCACCATACTTCAAAGTTTTTTTTAAAGAGTATCCATATTTTTTTTTAAGTGTGATGGGGAAACTTAAAGCCTATTTATGCACTTGTGTGCTTTTCTCTCACTTTTAGTTAAATATGTGGCATTTCTTTTCACTCCCATTTACTCATGTGTTACATATTTTTGTAGATTTAACAATTTACATGAAGGGGTAGGAGGGGCTTGAACCTTCAACCTTGTAGTTAAAATTTATGAGTTCTAACTAATTTTGTAAGTCATGATTAAGGACATCCTATTTAATCTTATTTCTAGTTACCTAAAATTGCAACAAGGAACGATCAAGAATCACAGGTACCTCCAGCTTCATCGACATTGGAGTTTGTAAGGTGGACCAAGGTCAGAAGGCCCTAGAAATTTGCATAGGCATTACTCCTATCCACCTCATCCCTCGAAACACCACATGATTGTGGTATTTATTGATGTTTCCATTAGTGTTTTAGTTTGGGGCATATGGGTTGTAACTGATGGTGTTCTACAAGATTCCATGGATTTGGAGCACAATTCTATTGTGAACCCTATTGTTTGTAAGCATTTTCACCGATCCCATCACGATCGACATCTTCGATTGCCCTTATAATTCCTTTTATAAATAGAGAATGGAGAACCAGAATTTGTGAGGGGCCATCATGACATCCAAATCTATAGTCAAGGGTTACTATATACATAACCATGTCCATGGAAAATTTTAGGGGCTAATATTAGACCAATAGGCTAATTTTCCATGTTTTTTCCACAAAAAGTATTCGCCAATTTCCAATTTTTATAAAATATAATCCACCCAATTTTAGAATATAGATTTATTTTACCTTAAAAATTGCCAACATTATATAGATACTATATATAAAATCATTATAAATTTGAATAATTTTACAAAT
>APFE030506398.1:93602-140015 GCA_000404065.3 Pinus taeda
ATATATTTATATTGTTGTTATACCACATTGGTTGGTCCCTAATCTAAGTGATAAATAGTGGAGAAAAGGCTTGATCTCTCAATCAAATATACCAAATTGTTATTGATACTATAAATTTAGGGTTAAATACCTCAAAATAAATCGTCTCGTGAACTTATATTTTTAATGAAGACACTAATACATTTCATGATATACATATATGATAGGCATAGACCAATTATAATGGCTTTGGATTATAATTTATTACATGTGAGCAAGTGCATCTCACACTAAACAACAAAATTCAAACTTATAAAATAATTTTCTCTAAGGTACTGCAAAGTAGGTGGTTGGTCTACCTAGAGATCATGCATAATTCAAAAAATAAATCAAATACTATGTCTTACACAATTAAGTTGAAACATATACAACAATTCCCTGTAAGTGCATCTAGGTAGTTCATATTCTTCATATTCCAAGTCAAACCTCATAATATTATAATCTTCAAAATCAAAACTAGTTATTATGTGATTGTTGATCAGGTGGGTCCAATGATAATGGATGTATTATGACTGAGTCTGATATGGTGGAATGTGATTATTGAGATATATCCAACAAAGTGGAGCCTTTGGTTGAATAGTCAAAGATGAAATGATTCCTTGGCATAATTACGATATACTTGGCCATGAGCATTTATTTTTTGAGTGTCCTCTTCTAGTTGTTTCTTGGAAAATAGATGTTAGTGAAGCAAGTTATAATTCCATTCATGGAATTGACAATGTTTTTGATAATGAATATACTCATGCTTTTAACCTTTAAAAGCATGGTTGCAATTATGCCAATATTATGTTCCCATTAGCCATTATTGAGGACAATAGTGAGAAGTTAGGATTATGCTTGGTAGATTTATTCTAGAGACAATTGTGTAGATTATAGGAAATGATCGACGTTTCGGTTGGATGCTCCATTCATGATCAAGGAAACATAAAGTTGTTTTTTGATGTTGTGAATGCAAGACTAGGTGAAAATGAGTGAGAGGATAAAGGCTAGTTGACTAGATTCAAGAAAAATGATAAAATTTTATTTAAATAGAGAAATTATTAATAAATTAAAGGTAAAACTAAGGCATGATTTGACCAAATTCGAGAAAAGTGGTCACTTCCTACAATCTGCACATTTCTTTCAACAAAAAATCTACTAAACATAATCTCCAACTATGAAAATCTTCATATTCGGGGCTAGTATTAATTAACATAAAGATCAAAAGGATACAATTCTACACAGTGGGAATCTCATGAAAATCCATTCATGATTAATTGCAAATTTGACATCTTTTAGATCATGATTTTGTTGAAAGTTTCCAAATATAACCAAAAAATTTGCAATTGATCTTATTTAAGTGTATTCTTTATGCTTGTTGCCATCATGGAAAAATCGTTTCTTAAACAAGAGTAGTAACATTAGTATTTTTATCCATTCAATTATTGGCATTCACAAGATAAGAAGGGGATTGAATGTAACAAACCAACAAATGGATCTAGTGTGCCTCTAATGAACAAACAAACAAACCCTATTGTTCTTCAAACTTTACCATGAATTGGATGAACATACCAATAAACTGTATTGGTCAAATACTAATCATGTCAACAATATTGTGAGAGTACCAATTATGTTTTATACCTATTTCTTCCACTATAAAGGGGTAGCTTATATAGATAGGTTGACTTATGTTAGTCTTGACAGTGTTGGACCAGCCAACGTGTAAGGGGATCTCCCCGCTAATAAGTCCCAACTAGACCTCAGACCGTTTGGAGTAGGAGTCCAACAGTGGGTAGTATGGTATTGCCTTGACTACGATTACACGCAGAAGTAAGTAAGGTGTCCTGGTATGAAGCAAGGGTGTGACCTTGTGGCAAGTCAAGGAAGATGAATGGAAAGGCTCTAACATGCAGAAGGGGACAGGAGTGCACCACTTAGAAGCCTATAGTAGTACGTATCTTGAAAGGGAACACATGAGCTGAAAGACATCACAAGATGGAAAGTAGAATAGTCGATAATCCAAAGTGATGAGTTAAACCAACAAGATGCTTCGATAAGATTCATACAAACATGTATAGAATAGTCCATACATACATGCATAAGTTACAACTACATACATTGTTAGAGTAACTAGAAGAGTCGAGCTACAATAACAATACATGCATGAAACGTGATGGCTCTATTATATTAAAAGAGTGAAAGATCCAATCATACATACAACCATGACAGCCACTAGCCCCAATAATGGAACGTTATAGTCACTGTCACCTGCTCCTCCAAAGAGATGTACTCACTCTTCACTGTGGAGAAGCCAAGGCTTGTTACAATACAGTCCGAACTTTCTCTAAGTTATACCTATCATAAGCTTGGCTCCCAAAATCCTGCACAATGAATTATGAGGTTCTATATATAGAAAAGGGTGGGTTGACCCTTGAAATTCCCCTTTGATACTCTTCAACTACCCTCATGACTCTTCAATTTACACATGATTGTTTACATTCCACTATTGACACTCGATCTTTCACTTTACAACAGGTTTACAATACATTCTACACATGTACCCATGTGAGACAAAAATTAGCTTAACTAAGCCATTCAATAAATCATTGAGACTCAGACAGTTGTGGGAAGACTAACTTGTCGACATCCTCTTGGTGATCATTAGTGATGAACTGATGCCAAGCTTGGTATTCTACTATGGTTTCTACATACTCCATGGTGACATCCTTCTTAAAGCGAATTCTTGTCTCTGTAGCATCTAGGTATATGGCACCTCTGTCCAACTCATCATGTAGCATGCACATCAACTGCTCGAAGTACATGTCTAGCTCCATTCGGACTTGGTTCTTTTCTTTTGCCTCGGTGAGTGTTCCAATGGATGGGATAGCATGCGTGCACTCAATGACTTCCATGCTCCTGAACACTCATGCATGTGAAGCCTGTAAGTTGGTGATGAGTTGTGGGAGTTCCTCATAGTTCTAGATCTGACTCTGGATATGTGCCTTCAACTCCATTTCCCTTGGCTTCATCATCTTTGGCAAGGACAACGGGGCTCCCTTGTACCTCATTGTCCATATATGTGTGTGATCGGCAATAGTGTGTATGTCTATCAAAATGCATGCTCTCCTAGCACAGCACTGCAGCCAACCATTAAGATGGAAAATTGACTTTCGCATAATGACGAACCTAAAGTACAGCTTCTACATGACTATCTCGAGAGACGATACTTCATCAAGTATCACTTTCTTCCACTCTTCTATGGAGGATGTTGTAGCTTTCTCTTCTCTCTGCTTGGCTGCTTGCAATTTCTTAGCCATGCACTCATTCTCAGCTATCAAGAATCTCACAATTCAGCCAGTGGCTTTAGCATATGCCTTTTTAGCATCGACCAATGCAATTGGATGTCTGTGCACATCAGACATGATCACTCGTTCTTGAAAATGCACAGGAGATGCATGGACATATGGAGTGGGCACTCTGCGCAACTGCACAACTCTATGTTGTGACTTGTCAAAGGATACGTTGTGCACATCTACTTCTGGATTGTTCTCAAGGATTTCAGTGTCTCCTTGATCACTTGGGACTTGCTCTACTCCCGGATCTAGTGAAACCTATGGAATGACCTCTAGGTCCTTGGGCATGAGGTCTGTATCCTAATCTTTCTCCGACTAAACCAATTTTTTGTCATCATCTCCAACATTTTTTCAATCTCTTGAGAAAATTCCTGCTCCTGTGACTACTCACCTTGTTTTCTATCTTCCATTTGTTCTAATTCATTAACCTATATCTACGCAGTGTCCTCAATGTGTGCACATTGTGCTTCATGTTGTTCCTATTCCTGTTGTGCATCCTTCTCCCTTTTATGCAACTCTTGTTCTTCCCTTAGTTTTTTCTTCACCTCCTACAACTTCTTCTCTGCTTCTCCCTCCGTATTTGCGCAATCCTTATGTTGTGTTGTCGCTTCTTTGCTTCAATCTCCAAATTTGCTCTTTCTACAAGTGGATCTTCCTTAAACTTGTAGCTTTTCTCTGCCTTTGCACTATCGTAAATCCTTATTTTTCCTTTGTCATGCGCAGGTTTGTTGCTCTCTACTACTGTTGTAGTTGTTTCCCTTTCAAGTGTTTCTACCTTGTGTGCTGCTAACCATTCTACAGCCACTCAAACTAGTTCATTAAGCCTTAAGAAGTGATAGAAATATCTCCATGGATCTTCCTTAGGCCAATGACATGCCCCATGGATCCAAGGATGATACACTCTCGCATAGTGGTCTTTCACTATGCAATGTGGGTTATATAGATTAAAAAATTTGGTGCCAAAGGTGAATCTATTGAATTCCTCCATCTCGACCTCAACATGCTTGACACTCTAGATCTCATACAACCTGACCTACAAAGGAAGCGCGAGCCAAGGTGCCTTCTTCTTCCTGTGTAGTCTTGCTGACAACCCTGTTGAGATGTGGTATGCAACCTCTTGCATGACCAGCTTGTCCATGGAAAACTTCAGTAACACATGTGGATCCTTCTCCACATTGTACGTTCGAATGAAGGTGCCAAGGGGTAAGGCATACCAATTTTCTATGTTAACCAATGCCTCCATCATTGCTTGTGACATGCAAGGTAGATCCTGCTCAAAGATCATCCTATACACCAAGGTGAAAAAGTGGTATGATAGTTGTAGTATAACTCCATGGAAACTCCACTCGGAGAACAACTTGCAATAGATGTGCACAAAGTGTTCTGAAGGTTTCCATGCCCAACCCAAGCCAAGGAACTGCTAACGGGCACAGATTTCATCAATCATGTAGGCAGAAATGAATAGCTTTTCCTGTTGACCCTTGGGTGGATGCCAGGCATTTTCTACTTTCTGCTTCAGCTAGAGAGCCAACATGTTGGACCAATTAAAAGGTCTTCCTTCTTTCGCTAGCTGATCCAACACAATCACCCAACTTTGCAAGAAGGTTTACATACTCTCTTGGCCATACAAGTGGCATGCGAAGATGACCAAGAACTGATAAGTCTTCCATGGTTTCTTTTTCTTGTATACCTGGTTGGGTGTTTTCATGAACTTAGACAGCTCTCTTACCTATCTCTTCAATATGTCTCTTGAGTTCGCACTGCTGTTGGGATTGGTGAAGAGTGCATCCATTTTTTTCGCTAGCTACAGCAAGTGATATATCTCCTGAAAGTTTTTTTCCCTAAAGGTAGAAAGTTATGTTCCACTAACACTGCTCAGTACCATTGTCTCTGGATCATTATTTGATACAATCCAGTGGATCATGCCCATGCATGGAAATGCAGGATACCTGCATTCAACCTAGTATAATCCAGACATGTGTATGTTGACATAGACTCTATTGTACTCTAGATTCTCCTCGAAGGTGCCTGAAAAGATGTAATTGATGTTCTGCCATGTGATCTTAATCTCCTTTTCTATGAAGAGATTAGTATCTTCATATATGGGCAAGCTCATAGACATTTTCTCGACCACATCTCTAGTTGTGCTCTCAATGGTGTCCTTTGACCTTGCTCTCTTGGAAGCCATTGTACCTATATTGTTGAGAGACTGATGAACACCTGTGATACCTGAAGATAGATAAATTCTCATGGAAATAAAAATGTCAGTTTAAAGCCAAAAGAAACTTGAGGACTAACATGCAACACCTCTGGGTGACTACTTAGGAAATTGCACAATTTCCTCTGGGAGAAGCTAGGAGACTGACTATTGAAACTACACAAAGCATAGTCCAGGCTGGTAGTGACCTGATTAACTACTAAAACTACACAGGGCATAGTCCAACTTGGGTTGCTAAGGACTAGAACTGTACAATGTGCAGTTTCAGTCAGCATGACTGCTAGCCAGGAAATTGCACTGCGCAATCCTGGGGGCCAACTGAGGCATTACCTCTCAAAAATACGTAGAGCACAACCTAGGAGGCCAGTGTGAGGCAAGATTTGTGAAATTTCTAGGAGAAATACAAGGACCTCTATCCTAGAAATGTGCAGTGCAAGCCGGGCAAGGAAACCTCTGGGTCAAGGCAGCTCAAACCTACCGACGGGTGACTGAAAATAGTAACGACTAAATTCATGTGCAAAGCTAGTGCAGACATGAGTGAATGAACATGCATGTGATTATATTCAATGCAGGATTTAGTAAAAATAGAAAACAATGAAGTGTGTGAAGCAAGTCGCTACAACGGTGACCGTTAGTGCAGAAACAATGTCATGCTTGCGAAAAGAAGGAAATGCAATGCAAAACTTGAAACAATGCTTCTACAAGATAACATGAATTTAAACGATAGCAAGCATTCAGTAAAACCAAGCAAACAACATTCACACAAACCGAAATGTAAAAAGCGACAGAAAAGCAACAAAAGATATGAAAAGTGGACTTACCTGGAAAAATTTGCAATGAGTGTACCGAAGGTTCCTAGATGTGTTGGGCATGCCAGAGATCCATGATCAAAAGTCAAGAAAGAGCTTTGAGGTTTCGAATAAATAGTTTTGACAAGATAGAGTCTTATGACGCACATGCCACAATTCTCGGAAAAAGTGACACTTGGTGGGAGGTTTCTAAAATGGATTTTGCGTGTAACCCCCAGCTGCTAAAAATATATACCTAAAATCTAGGGATGCTTTTTGCTTTTTTCTTTTCCCCTTTTTCAAGAAAAAGTTTCCCATGCATGGAAGGAAAGATTGCGTAGTTTTGGAGGGAACTAGTCAACCTATGAGCACATGCAACGGTCAGCAAGCCATGGGATGACTTTTGCACAGTTTATGGGCTGAGTGGCTCTGGATGCCCCTCAAGCTCTATGTAGTTTCTTGAATGAAGCCAGGGGTGCTAGCCAACACTGCGCAAATTCTGAGAGAAACCCTGGTGATGGTCTTCTTTGTGCAATTTTCTTGTGGAAGACAGCCTGCCTACTTTATGCAATTCTAGAGAGCAGTGCTAGATGCCAAGATGCACTGTGCAATTCCAAAGAGCAAGGCTAGTTGCCCTTCAGTGTTGTGTAGTTTTCCAAGTCAGCACAAGAACCAGTTTGAGACCAAGTCACGGGAGGTCAACTTGCAGGTAAAATACAAACAAGTTAGCGAACACAAGTTGTTAATCCAAAGAAACTCAACTAAAGCATAAGTACTCAGGCAATACAAGACATGATGTTAAGGATGGTTCGTAGGGAGGCTCCAAAATGAAGTAAAGGAAAAATTTTGGAGGGTGGTTGTAGCCGCTACAACATTGGCGACACACTGGTAGAAATCCAGCTCTCTAAATGGACCTTGTTTAGTGAAAAGCAAGTCTAACTCCTTCGAAAGTATTGTTCAATTCTTTGATCATCATGGTTTCCACACTAGCTTGAGTGAAAGAGGTAGCACCTTCCATTCTCTTTATCAATCAGCACACATTCCAAGCCAATTCAAATTAGTTGTTTCAATTGGGAATGATGGATGTATTGGTGCACAAGTAATATAGTTGTCAAAGTTTAAGTTTCATCTCCGATGTTGCTCCCCTGCCAGCAGGCCTAAATAGTACCCCGGTGGAGTCACACAGGAACACAAAAATCGCTCTGCTACCAGCAAGCCTAGTTAGTACCTCGGCAAAGTTACTTGCATCACCTCTCTCTGCAAGAATTCTCTCTCTTCTTTCGCCTTATTCATTTTTCATTTTTTTTCATTTCCTCATTTTCAAATAATTGTGCATAGGCACTTATTTATTTTAGAGGCGAAAGAGGGATCCTAACTTATTGAGAGCAGAAGAGGTTGTTCCATCATAGAAGTATGTTATATATACCTCTGACATAATTTTTAAGGTTTTCCCCCTCACTTTACTCTACTTGACTAAGCTGACAAGGGTTAATCCAAAAAACAACCGATTAGAGTAGGTGGTACTAGTTAGAGTGCAAGTGTTGTGTTTTAACCAAGATTCACTTCGAACATAATGTATTTTCCATTGGTGTATCATCGACTAAAGATAACAAGCTTTGCATAAAGAGAGAGGACAACAAATAACCAAGTGTTAATATTTTTACAAATCCTCTTGTACTTTACCTTACTTGTCTTAAGAGTCACACACAGTTTCATGTGAACTAACCTACAGATGTAAACCAAAAAACAAGAAAATAAAGCAAAGACCAGAAGAAAATGATAAATAAAAGTAAGTAATAAAAGCAAGCAAGTGAGAAAAAAAAAGTAAGAAGACAAACATGCAGGCAAGCAAACAAACACAAAGCAAACACTACTCCTACTCCTAAGTTAATGGTGAATGGGCCTAATCACATGAAGTGATATTTCCAATGCAGCCACCGACGCATTGGTTGACCCATGTTGGTGAAGGCATGGTTCACGAAAAGGATAGTCATTTGAAATAGCAAACATGAAATATATAACAATGAAGACAAACACACTCCAAGTTTAAATGCATCCACAAAAAAGAAAAGAATGAAAACGCGAGATAAGCATTATGCAGACTTAACATGGGGTTGTGACACACTGCATGTAGATGATAATCATGCGCACTCTTTCGATTGTGACAGAAAAGTAAACATGAGAAAGAGAGACAACTTATGCTTTGCAAGTGTGCTCGTTGTGTATGATTCCTCCAATGCATGAGTGATGGGATTAATTAATTCGGGTGGAGGAAATGAAATTTGTGTATTGAATTGATCTTCAATACATATAGACAAGTGATTAGGAGCCTTGGGTGTCTCAACAATTTCCTGATTGAAAGCCAGACTAACCTCAGGACAAAGAGGCCCTGACATAACCATCAACTTGAGTTGAAGTTCCTCGATAGCCTGGGGGGTTTCAACTTCATCGACAAATAGTTCATCATAAACGAGTGTCTTTGAAAGATCAACAGTGATTGAATCAACATCGAGATCAAATATAGAAGTAAATAAATCACGAAAGCTCAATCAGAAAAATAAATGAGTTCATCGGCATCCTCGTGATCTGATGAATCATACAAAGGGGTAGATGAAAAGAAACAAAGTTCACCCTCTATGTTTCCAAAAATAGTAGATGAAATGTCGAGTGCATTCTCAATGAAATATTTGTCCTCTTTGATCTCAAATGATCACTTGTCACTTGGGACTTTCTCTACTCCCAGATTTGATGAAGCATGTGGAATGACCTCTAGGTCCTTGGGCATGAGGTATGTATCCTGATCCTACTTCGGATAAACCAAATCCATGTCCATCATCTCCAAAATATGTTCAATCTCCTTAGAAAAGTTTTGCTCCTATGACTACTCACCTTGTTTTCTAGCCTCCAGTTGTTCTAATTCATTAACTTGTATCTACGCAGTGTCTTCAATGTTTGCACACTGTGCTTCATGTTTTTCTTGTTCCTGTTGCGCTTCCTTCACCCTTCTATGCAGCTCTTGTTCTTCCCTTAGTTGTTGCTTCACCTCCTGCAAATTCTTCTCTGCCTCCTCCAGTGTCTGCTTCTCCCTCTATCTTTGTGCAATACTTATGTTGTGTTGTCACTTATTTGCTTCAATCTCCAAAGTTTCTCTTTCTACAAGTGGATCTTCCTTGAACTTGCAACCTTGCTCTGCCTTTTCCTTGCCATAAATCTTCCTTTTGCCTTTGTCCAGCACAGATCTGTTTCTCTCTATTGTTTTTGTAGTTGTTTCCGATTCAAGTGTTGCTACCTTGTGTGTTTCTCACGATTCTATAGTCACTCTGACTAGTTCATTGAGCCTTAAGGAGTTATAACAGTATCTCCATGGGTCTTCCTCAGGCCAATGACATGCCATGTGGTTCCAAGGATGATACGCTCTCATACAGTGGTCCTTCACTACGTAGTGCGAGTCATATGGATTAAAAATTTTGGTGTCAAAGGTGAATCTATTGAATTCCTCCATCTCGACCTCAGCATGCTTGAGACTCTGGATCTCATACAACCTGATCCGTAAAGGAAGAGAGGGCCAAGGTTCCTTCTTCTTCCTATGCAGTCTTGCTGACAACCCTATCGAGATGTGGCATGAAACCTCTTGCATGACTAGCTTGTCCATGGAAAACCTCAGTAACACATGTAGAGCCTTCTCTATGTTGTACATCCGAATGAAGGTGCCAAGGGGTGAGGTGTGTCAATTTGCTATGTTAACCAATGCCTCCATCACTGCATGTGACATGCAACGCAGATCCTACTCAAATATCATCCTATGCACCAGGGTGACAAAGTGGTCTGATAGTTGTAGTATAACTTCACAGAAACTTCTCCCAGAGAACAACATGTAATAGATGTGCACAGAGTGTTCAGAAGCTTTCCATGCCCAACCCAACCCAAGGAACTACTAACGGTAACAAATTGCATCAAGCATGTAGGCGAACATGAATATATTTTCCTACTGACCCTTGGGTGGATGTTGAGCATTTGCTACTTTCCCCTTCAACTAGAGAGCCAACATGTCAGACCGATTAAAAGGTCTTCCTTCGTTTGCTAGCTGATCCAACACAATCACCCAACTCTGCGAGAAGGTTTATGTACTCTCTTGGCCATACAAGTGGCATACGAAGATGACCAAGAATTGATAAGCATTCCACAGTGTCTTTGTCTTGTATACCTAGTTGGGTGTCATCATGAACTTAGACGACTCTCTTACCCAACTCCTCAATATGTCTCTTAAGTTCGCACTGTTGCTGGGATTGGTGAAGAGTGCATCCACTTTTTTCGTTGGCTACAGCAAGTGATATAACTCATGAAAGTTCTCTTCCCTGAAGGTATCAATTTATGTTCCACTAACACTTCTCAGTACCATTGTTTCTAGATCACTATGTGATACAATCTAGTGGATCATGTCCGCACATGGAAATTAGGGTTACCTGCATGCAACCTAGTACAATCCAAACTTGTGTATGTTGACATAGACTCTACGGTCCTCTAGATTCTCCTAAAAGGTGCCTGAAAATATGTCATTGATGTCTTGCCATGTGATTTTGATCTCCTTTTCTATTAAGGCTTAGTATCTTCATATATGGTCAAGCTCGTAGACACTTTCTCAACCACATCTCCAGTTGTGCTCTCAATGGTGTCCTTTGACCCTTCTCTCTTGGAAGCCATTGTACCTATACTACTGAGAGACTGATGAACACCTGTGATACCTAGAGACAGAGAAATTATCCTAACAAGAAAAATTTCATTTTAAAACCAAAAGAAACTCGAGAACTGGCATGCAATACACCTAGGTGACTGCTTGGGAAAATTGCACAGTTTCCTCTAGGAGAAGTTGGGAGACTAACTGTTGGAACTGCATAGAGCATAGTCCAGGCTACTAGTGAGCTGACTGGCTGCTGAAATTTCACAGAGCATAGTCCAGCTTGGGTTTCTGAGGACTGGAACTGCACAACGTGAAGTTTCATTCAACATGACTTCTACCCGGGAAATTGCATTGTGTAATCCCAGGGGCCAATTGAGGCATTGCCTCTCAAAACTACATAGAGAACAGCCTAGGAAGCTAGTGTGAGGTAGGCTCTATGCAATTTCTAGGAGAAAGGCAAGGCCTTCCATCCCATAAATGTGCAGTATAAGCCAGGCAAGGCAAGGTCCAAGTCAAGGCAGCTTAGACCTGCCGATGGGCGAATGAAAACAGTAACAAACAAATGCATGTGAAAAGCTAGTGCAGACAAGAGTGGATGAACATGCATCTCATTACATTCAATGCAGGATTTAGGAAAAAGGGAAAACAATGAAATGTGTGAAGCGAGTCGTTGCAACGGCAACCGTTAGTACAAAAACAATCTCGTGCGTGTGACAGCAAGGAAATGCAATACAAAACTCGAAACAATGCTTCTACAAGCTAAGATGCATTTAAATGACATCAAGTGTTCAATAAAACCAAGAAAACAACATTCACACAAACCGAAATGTAAAAAGTGACAGAAAAGTAGCAAAAGATATGAAAAGCGGACTTAACCAAAAAAAGTTTCTTTGAGTTTGTCGAAGGTTCCTAGATGCATTGGGCATGCCAAAGATCCAAAATCAAAATTGAAGAAAGAGCTACGAGGTGTCGAATAAATAGTTTTGACAAGATAGAGGCTTATGACGTGCATGCCACAATTTTAGGAAAAAGTGATACTTGGTGGGAGGTTTCTAAAACAAATTTTGCATGTAACCCCCAGCTGCTAAAAATAGATACCTAAAATCTAGGGATTTTTTTTGCTTTTTTGATTTTTTTCTTTTTCGGGAAAATGCTGCCTATGCATGCAAGGCAAGATTGCACATTTTCCGAGTGAACTGGTCAACCTGTGAGCACATGCAATGGTTAGCAAGCCATGGCATTACTTTTGTGCAATTTTTGGGTCGAGTGGCTCTAGATTCCCCTCAAGCTCTGCATAGTTTCTAGACTGAACCTAGGGGTACCAACTAGAACTGTGCAAGTTATGAGAGCAAGCCTAGTGATGGCTACTCTGCACAATTTTCTTGTGGAAGGTAGCCTACCTTCTCTGTGCTATTCTAGAGAGCATTGTTGGCTACCAAGATGAAATGCACAATTTCGGATAGCAAGGTTGGTTTCCCTCCAGTGTTGCGGAGTTTTCCAAGTCAGTACAAGAACTAGTTTGAGACCAAGTCATGGAAGTTCATCTTATGGGTGAAAGACAAACAAGTTAGTGAACATAAGTTGTTAAGCCAAAGAAACTCAACTGAAAGCATAAGTACCTAGGTAGTACAAGACATGATGTTAAGGATGTTTGGTAGGGAGGCTCCAAAATGAAGCTAAGGAAAAATTTTGGAGGGTGTTTGTAGTCACTACAACATTAGCGACACACTGGTAGAACTCCAACTCTCTAAATCGACCTTGTTTCGTGAAAAGAAATTATAACTCCTCCAAAAGTATTGTTCGATTATTTAATCATCATGGTTTCAGCACTAGCTTGAGTGAAAGACGTAGCACCTGCCATTCTCTTGATTGGTCAGAACACATTCCAAGCCAAGTCAAATTAGTTGTTTTGATTAGGGATGAGAGATATATTGGTGCACAAGTAATATAGTTGTCAGAGTTTAAGTTTCATCTTTGGTGTTGCTCTGCTTCCAACAGGCCTGAACAGTACCCCTGTGGAGTCACACAGGAACATAAGCATCACTCTGCTTCCAGTGAGCCTCATCAGTACCTTGGCAGAGTTACTTGCATCACCTATTTGTGTAGGAAGTCTTTCTCTTCTTTCACCTTAGTCATTTTTCATTTTTTTTTCATTTCTTCATTTTCAAATAATTGTGCATAGGCGCATTTATTTATTTCAGAGGCGAAATATGAATCCTAACTTATTGAGAGTAGAAGAGGTTGTTCCATTAGAGAAGTATGTTATATATACCTCTAGCATGCTTGTTAAAATTTTCCCCATCACCTCACTCTACTTGACTGAGCTGACAAGGGTTAATCCAAAAAACAACCAGCTAGAGTAGGTGGTACTAGTTATAGTGCAAATGTTCTGTTTTCACCAAGATTCACTTCAAACAAAACATATTTTCCATTGGTGTATCATCTACTGAAGACAACATGTTTTGCATAAAGAGAGAGGAAAACAGATAACCAAGTTTTAATATTTGTACAAATCCTCTTGTACTTTACCTTGCTTGCCTTAAGAGTCACAGACAGTTTCATGTGAACTAACCTATGCACGTAAACAAGAAAACAAGACAATAAAGCAAAGATCATAAGAAAATGTGAAATCAAAGTAAGTAAGAAAAGAAAGCAAGCGAGCAAACAAAGTAAGGAGGAAAACATGCAGGCAAGCAAACAAGACACAAAGCAAACACTACTCCCACTCCTAAGCTAACGATGCATGGGCCTAATCACATGAAATGATATTTCTGGTGAAGGCATGGTTCACAAAAAGGATAGTCATGTGAACCAGAAAACATGAAATATATAACAATGAAGATAAACACACTCCAAGTTTAAACACATCCACAGAAAAGAAAATAATGGAAGTGCAAGACAAGAATTATGTAGACATAACATTGTGTTATGACACACTGCATGCAAATGATAAGCATGCTCACTCTTTTGGCTGTGACAGACAAGAAAACAAGAGAAAGAGAAACAACTTAGGCTTTGCAAGTGTGCTCGATGTGTATGATTCCTGCAATGCATGAGCGACGGGATCACGTAATTCGGGTGGAGGAAGTGAAATATGTGTATTGAATTGATCTTTGATGCATACAGACGAGTGATGACGAGCCTTGGGTGTCTCAACAATTTACTGATCAGAAGTGAAACTAACCTCAGGACAGTGAGGGCCTAACATAATCATCAGCTTGGGCTGAAGTGCCTCGACAACCTGGGGGGTTTCGACTTCATCAATAGATAGATCATCATAAACGGGTGTCTTTGAAATATCAACAGTGATTGAATCAACACCATGATCAAATATAGGAGTAAATAGATCATGAAAGCTATGATTATAAAAATAAATGAGTTCATCCACATCCTCATGATCTGATGAATCATACAGAGCGGTAGATGAGAAGAAAGAAAGTTCACCCTCAGTGTTTTCTGAAAATAGTAGATGAAATGTCGATTTGATTCTCAATGAAATATTTTTCCTCTCTACTATCAAATGGTAGACTAAAAATGGGTTTGTTCTGTGAATGGTCAGAAGTAGATGCATCTGGGGTGAATTTTCACAAGGAAAATCAGAGATAGAAAAATCACCAAAGATGTCAGGAAAAAGCGGAGGAGGCGTAGACAGAAGAAGGTCATCCTTCACCGAGGGTTCATGTTTAGATTCCCAATCATACTCATCGTAAATGATAGCGCAGGTTGGTTGTGCAACATCAACTTCGTCGATAGCTTGATCCTTGTTCACAACAAGTGTGGAGTCTAAAACAGAAGAACACATGACCATACAATCTGGAGGATTAGCAGAAAACGAAGACGGAGGTTGAGGTAACAAGTGCACATGAAAACCGGCAGGCTTGCAAGCCAAATCTACGTAGATATCAAGAGCAAGTGGGGTAGGAGGATGTGACAGCTCAACACATGTGAATGCACCTTCTCCCACCTCACACTGTAGAGCTAGAGTTGTTTGATGAGAAGAGGATGGACAGTCACTTGTGACGGTGACCTTGTTCATCTTATATTTGGTAGCTCTAACACCAAGGTATGTTGGGAGGGGTTCGAATGATTATAAGAATTGTGGATTTTCAGATATGTAAAGAAGATACTTAAATCTTCCATTGAGAAATTCCCAATCAATTTCATCTTCAGAAATCCAAATGCAAGATTACAAAAGTGTGTGTGAAATTGCTCAACGAATTCATCCGGTGATTTTTGTAATTTTAGGATTTCTTTATTAAGCACTTTAAGGTCAAAATGATTGAAAGCACGGGCTATCTCTGAGAACAACTAATGGAAAGAATGAATATATTTCTCGAGCAACGTGACATAGCATAGTAGTGGGTGCCCTCGAAGCATGAATGTGAATAGCACGCATGTCATGTTATCTTCATGGATTTCATGCCTTTCATAGGAGCCTATGAAGGTAGATGCGTGTCTAAGTAAGGTTTCTCCACCTTCACCATCGTATGTTTTACGTGACAAGTAATTCCAAAGCTCTTCTGATATTTCAAAGTCATTTCCATAAGACATACACTTCGGAAGAGAAATTATGTGTTTAGTCATGCGAAATATGTGAAGATTCAAGACACATTATGAGGACTCAGCTTGTCATCTGTCCCTCCTTCTAGCACCATAAATTTTGACAGTGCTAGACCTACCAACATGTCAGGGGATCTCCCTGGTAAGAAGTCCCAACTAGACCTCAAACTATTTGGAGTAGGAGTCCCAACAATGGGTAGTACGGTATCGCCTTGAGTGCAATTGTGCAAAGAAGTATGTAAGACATCAAGGGTGTGACCTTGCAACAAGTTAGGGAAGATGCATGGAAAGTCTCTAACACAGAAAAGGGGAGAGAAGGCAACCCCTTAGAAGCCTATAGTAGTACACAGCTTGAAAGGGAACACACGAGCTGAAACACATCACAAGATGGAAAGTAGAATAGTTGACAATCCAAAGTGATGAGTTAAACCAACAACATGCTTCAATAAGATTCATATAAACATATACAGAATAGTCCATACATACATGCATAAGTTACAACTGCATACATTTTTAGAGTAACCATAAGAGTCAAACTACAATAGCAATACATGCATGAAACATGTTGGCTTTATTATATTAAAAGAGTGAAAGATCCAATCATACATACAACCATGACATCCACTAGCCCCAGTAGTGGAATGTTGTAGTCACTGCCTCTTGCTCATCCAAAGATATGTACTCGCTTTGCATTGCGGAGAATCCAAGGCTCGTTACCATACACCCCAATCTTTATCTAAGTTATACCTATCAGAATCTTGGCTCCCAAAAGCTTGTACAATCAGTTATGAGGTTCTATATATAGAAAAGGGTGGCCTGACCCTTGACATTCCCCTTTGAGACTCTTCAACTACCCTCATGACTCTTCAACTTACACATGACTATTTACATTCCACTATTGACACTTGGTCTTTCACTTTACAACATGTTAACATTACATTCTACACATGTACCCATGTGAGACAAAAATGGGCTTGAGTAAGCCATACAAGACATCACTAAGACTCAGATAGTTGTGGGAAGACTAACCCATTGACATCCTCTTAGTGATCATTGGTGGCGAACTAATGCCAAGCTTGTTAGTCTACTATGGTGTCCGCATACTCCATGATGACACCCTTCTAAAGGAGAACTCTTGCCTCCATAGCATCCGAGTGCACTGATCTGGCACCTCTATCCAACTCTTCGTGTAGCATGTGCATCAACTGCTCAAAGTACATGTCTATCTCTAGTCAGACTTGGTTCTTTTCTTTCACCTCGATGAGTGTGCCAAAGGATCAGATAGCATTCATGCACACAATGACATCCATGCTCCTGAACACTCATGCATGTGAAGCCTATAAGCTTGTGATGAGTTGTGGGAGTTCCTCATAGTTCTGGATCTGACTCTGAATGCGTGCCTTCAACTCCACTGCCTTTGGCTTCATCATATTTGGCAAGTACAATGGGGATCCCTTGTACCTCATTGTCCATATCTGCATGTGCTCAACAACAATGTGTATGTTTGTCAAGATGCATGCTCTCCTAACACAACAATGTTACCAACTATTAATATGGACAACTGACTGATGCACGGTGACGAACTTGAAGTACATCTTCTGCATGACTGTCTTGAGAGACGATACTTCATCAAGTATCGATTTCCTCCACTCTGCTCTAGCGAAATTTGTAGCTCTCCCTTCTCTCTGCTTGGACGCTTGCAATTCCTTAGCCATGTGCTCGTTTTCAACTATCAAGAATCTCACACTTGAGTTAGTGGTTTCAGCATATGCCTTTGTAGCATTGGCCAATGCAGTTGGATGTCTGTGCACATCATACACGATCACTCGTTCTTGAAAATTCACAGGAGATGCACAGACATCCGAAGTGGTCATTTTGCATGAGTGCACAACTTTGTGTTGTGAATCGTCAAAGGATATGTTGAGCACATCTACTTCTGGATTGTCCTCAACGATTTCAGTGTATCCTTGATCACTTGGGACTTGCTCTGCTCCCGGATCTAGTGAAGCCTATGGAGTGAGCTTTGGGTCCTTGGGCATGAGGTATGTATCTTGATCTTGCTCCAGTTGAACTAAATTTGTGTCTGTTTGGTCCAACATATGTTCAATCTCCTGAGAAAAGTCTTGCTCCTACGACTGCTCACCCTGTTTTCTATCTACCAGTTGTTCTGATTCGTTAACTTGTATCTGCACAATTTCCTCAATGTGTGCACACTACGCTTCCTATTGTTCCTCTTCTTGCTATGCCTCCTTCTCCAATCTGCGCAGCTCTTGTTCTTCCCTTAGTTGTTGCTTCACGTCCTACAACTTCTTCTCTACCTCCTCTAGTCTCTGCTTCTCCCTTTGTCTTTGCGCAATCATTCTGTTGCATTGTTGCTTCTTTGCTTCAATCTCCAAAGTTGCTCTTTCTACAAGTGGATCTTCCTTGAACTTGTAGCTTTGCTCCACCTTTGCATTGTGGACAATCTTCCTTTTTCCTTTGTCTGGCACAAGTTTGTTGCTCTTTGTTTCTGTTGTAGTTGTTGCTCTATCAAGTGTTGTTTCCTTGTGCGCTACTAACCATTCTAAAGCCACTCTAACTGGTTTATTGAGCCTTAAGAAGTTATAGCAGTATCTCCATGGGTCTTCCTCAGGCCAATGACATACCCCGTCAATCCAAGAATGATACACTCTCACATAGTGGTCCTTCACTACACAGTGCAGGTCATATGGATTAAAACTTCTAGTGCCAAAGGTTAATCTCTTGGATTCCTCCATCTCAAGCTTGGCATGCTTGAGATTTGGACTTAATACAAACCGATCCACAAAGGAAGAGTGGGCCAAGGTGCCTTCTTCTTCCTGTGCAATCTTGCTGACAACCCTGTCGAGATGTGGTATGTAGCCTCTTGCATGACCATCTTGTCCATGGAAAACTTCGGTAACACATGGAGAGCCTTCTCCATGTTGTACATCTAGATGAAGGTGCTAAGGGTTGAGGCGTACCAATCTGTTATGTTAACTAATGCCTTCAGCACTGCCTATGACATCTAAGGAAAATCCTTCTCAAATATCATCATGTACACCGAGGTGAAAAAGTGCTCTGAAAGTTGTAGTATAATTCCATGGAAAATGCACTCAGAGAACAACTTGCAATAGGTGAACAGAGTGTTCAGAAGGTGTCCATGCCCAACCCAAGCCAAGGAATTGCTGACAGGCACAGATTGCATCAAGCATATAGACAGACATGAATAGCTTTTCCTACTGACCCTTGGGCAAATGTCGGGCATTTGCTACTTTCCCCTTCAGCTAGAGAGTAACCATGTCGAACCAATTGAAATTTCTTCCTTTGTTCGCCAGCTAATCTAACGCAATCACCCAACTCAGTGGGAGGTTTATGTAATCTCTTGGCCATACAAGTGGCATGTGAAGATGACCAAGAACTAATAAACCTTCCAAAGTGTATTTGTCTTGTATACCTTGTTGGGTTTCATCCTAAACTTAGATGGCTCTCTTACCCAGCTCTTCAAGATGTCTCTTGAGTTCACACTGCTGATAGGATTGGTGAAGAGTGCATCCATTGTTTTCACCAATTGCGGCAAGTGATACATCTCCTGAAAGTTATCTGCCCTGAAGGTAGCAATTTTTTTTCCACTAACACTTCTCAGTACCATTGTCTCTATATCAATATGTGAGATAATCCAATGGATCATGTCCGCTCATGAAAATGTGGGATACTTGCATTTAACCTGGTACAAGCCAGTGTTTTGTATGTTGACATAGACTCTATGGTCCTCCAGATTCTCCTCAAAGGTGCCTGAAAATATGTAATTGATTTCAAACCATGTGATCTTGATCTCCTTGTCTATGAAGAGCTTAGTATCTTCATAGATGGGCAAGCTCATAGACACTTGCAATACCACATCTCCAGTTGTGCTCATAATGGTGTCCTTTGACCCTTCTCTCTTGGAAGCCATTGTACCTGTATTGTTGAGATACTGATGAACACCTATGATACCTGGAGACAATGCAATGCTCATGGCAAGAAAAATATTAGTTGAAAACCAAAAGAAACTCGAGGACTGACATGCAACACACCTGGGTGACTGCATGGGAAAATTACATAGTTTCCTTTAGGAGAGGCTAGGAGACTGGCTGTTGGAACTACACAAAGAATAGTCCAGGCTACCAGTGAGCTAACTTATTGTTGAAACTATGCAGAGCACAGTCCATCTTGTCCTGCTGAGGGTTGGAACTATGTAATGCATAGTTTCAGTCAGCATGACTGCTACCCAGGAAATTGTATTGCACAATATCGGGGGCCAACTGAGGCATTTCCTTTCAAAACTGCACAGAGCACAGCCTAGGAGGCTAGTGTGAGGTAGGCTCTATGCAATTTTTGGGAGCAAGGCAAGGCCTTCCATCCTAGAAAAATGCACAATGCAATCCGGGCAAGGCAAGGTTCGGGTCAAGGTAGCTCAGACCTACCGACAGGCGGCTGAAAACAGTAACGACTGAATGCATGTGCAAAGTAGGTGCAAACATGTGTGAATAAATATGCATGTGATTACAGTCAGTGCAGGATTTAGTAAAAAGTGAAAACAATGAGGTGTGTGAAGCGAGTTTCTGCAATGGCAACCGTTAGTACAGAAACAGTCTCATGCATGTGACAACAAGGAAATGCAATGTAACACTTGAAACAACACTTCTACAAGCTAACATGCATTGAAATGACACCAAGCGCTCAGTAAAACCAAGCAAATAACATTCACACAAACCGAAATGTAAAAAGCGACAGAAAAGAAGCAAAAGACAAGAAAAGTGGACTTACCTGGAAAAAGCTACAATAAGTGTGTCGAAGGTTTCTAGATGCATTGGGCATGCTAGAGCTCCACAATTGAAAGTGAAGAAAGTGATCTAAGGCGTCGAATAAATAGTTTTGACAAGATCGAGGCTTATGACACGCATGCCACAATTCTAGGAAAAAGTGCACTTGGCGAGAGTTTTCTAAAATGGATTTTTCATGTAACGCCCAACTGCTAAAAATAGATCCCTAAAATCTATGGATTCTTTTCTCTTTTTTTCTTTTTTGGGAAAAAAAATTCTTGTGCATGCAAGGCAAGATTGCACGGTTCTGGAGGGAACTAGTCAACCTGTGAGTGCACGCAATGGTCAGCAAGCCATGGGATGACTTCTGCATAGTTTCTAGGTTGAGTGACTCTGGATGCCCCTCAAGCTCTATGTAGTTTTTGGACTGAATCTAGGGCTACTAGCCAAAACTGCACAAATTCTGAGAGTAAGCCTGGTGATGGGATGTTCTATGTAATTTTCTTAGGGAAAGAACGTTGCCTGCTCTATGTAATTCTAGAGAATAGTGTTGGCTTTCCAGATGCACTGTGAGATTCTGGAGAGAAAGGCTAGTTTCCCTCTAGTGCTATGCAGTTTTCCAACTCATCACAAGAATTGGTATGAGACCAAGTCACGGGATTTTAGCTTGTGGGTGAAAGACAAACAAGTTAGCGAACACAAGTTGTTAAGACAAAGAAACTCAACTGAAATCATAAGTACCTGGGAAGTGAAAGACATGCTTGTAAGGATGGTTGGTTGGGAGGATCCCAAACGAAACTAAATCAAAATTTTGGAGGGTGTTTGTAGCCACTACAATAGTTAGATAGGTCTATATTTTTAAGTAAACTTGACTTGGTAAAATATTTAATATTGTTAGGTCAATAGTGGTGGTTTTGGGAACTTGGTATTAATGGTTTGTGGTATTAAGCTTGTGGTATTACATGTAATTAAAATCAAGTGAGAAAGTGAAAGGATCGCCTAGATCATGGGGGCTTCACTCAATGAACCTATGACATATCACTTGCGTTCTTGGCATATTAAACAATACCCTTAATTTGACTACATATTGGAAAATGCCTCTAAAAATCACATTATTTAACCCCCTACCAATATAAACCCAATACACTTTCCCAATTAAAAAACCCCTACTTTCACTAGATATTGTAAGTATCCATTCTTTCATTAACATTTTTTATACCCATTTATATTTTTCCATTAACTTTGGGCTCCAATTTTTATACCTGCCAATATAAAAACCCTCTACCCCCTATATATCTCCTAATATATTATGTCATTTTCTCCTTAATAAATATCCCCCAATATGAACCCACGTGGTATGGTATTTCTCCCTTAGTGAAGACCTCGTGGTCTAGATAAGGCTTAGGTGTTGGCCAGGTTAATTGCATTTGATATAAAATATAATAAATATATTATTAGGCTTGTTTTCCCTAGTTTGGGTTTTTTAGGGTAAATCATGGTGTGCATGGTTTATGTATGTATTTCCATGTATGATTTGGTATATTTATTTCTCTTGTACTTTTTATCTCTAATAATTTGTATCATATCCAATGGATTGTGGCTTGGTGAAGGAGGGATTGGTTGCAAATGCTAGAACATTTTATGTTTAGGTCGAAGCCAACTAGATATTAAACTAGTGAAAGTATGCATGGTGATTCCAGTAAGAGCACCCTAAGAGGAAATAGAGGTGTGATAGGGTGAGATGTAGCCATGAAAGCCAGATTTGGATACGAGAGCGCTAGGTGTGTCAAAACGAAAGAAAAATTATCGTTGGAGATGGAAAGTTGTAAACATACAATGATAATACTTTATTAGGCATGTGTACCCATACTAGTAAAGTCTAGATGTAGACCTTCATGATAGGAGGATGAGCATGTGATTTTTATGGATTGGATCCAAACAATTTCCACGATCAAGTTTAAAGGTGGGATTGTTAGGTAAACTTAACTCAATATAATATTCAAGGTTGTTAAGTCAACAGTAGTGGTTTGGCGCACCTAGCATTTCTAGCCCATGGTATTAATCCCACGATATTACATGTTGTTATATCCTTTAAAATGCTTGGGTTTCTCCATATTAGAGGGCCAGAGTTGATTAAGTGGAAGGATCACTTGGTCAAGGCCAAAGTGTTGGTCGGGTTGGTTTCATTTAAGCCAAAAAATAATATGTCTATTATTAGGCTAATTTTTTCTTAGCTGGAGTTTCCTGGGTATATGATGGTATGCATGGATTATGTGTTTGTTGCTATGTATGATTTGTTATCATTTATTTATCTCATATTTTTTATATCTAACATATGTGTTAGGTTTATAAGTGTGATCTTGAACATCATATCATTCTCTTATCTATAATTTTGTACTAATTATGTTTTTTCATCTACAATAAAACATCACGTTATCAACCTTCACTTTAGAAGTATACTCTACATAGGTATGTGAACTAATTTTTTCATGGAGATAAAGAAGTACGCTTGGATGTCACTAAAACAACACCTATATGCATATATATCAATGCTTATACATGGATAAAGCAATATCTATAGCAAGCATTCTAAGAACAATGATTTTGCAATTATAAAATTAAATCATGAAGCATGTCACAATCATATGAAAATTATAGGGTTTGATATATTGACATTAGAAATTTTAGGGAGGAGTTACAATCAATTTAGAGGCAAAAAATAACACAACGAGTTTCTTTTGAAATTAACGTTGTAATAAAAAAAATATAAAAAATTACCCAAAATGCAGTAGTTGCTAACTAGAATTTTTTTTGCAACAAAATGGGGACCCCATTAGGGAAGGATATTTTTTTAAAACACTTCCTTCCTTGATTATTTTAGTGATTTATTTAAACTTTCTACTTTATTTTTTGCATGGTAGCCTTTATTGTTCTAAACGTCACCAACAATGCATACATTGATCACAATATCATTCATTTTTTTTTATTAGGTTTTTCTTTAGTTACACAATCGTTCAACATTCTCTATGCAATTATCTACATTTATTATAAGTAAACCATGCAACTGCATAGTTTTCTAAATGAAAACTTGTGCAGTTATATTGTTTTAACATGTGTTCCCCCTTCTCTATGAAATTATGTGCCTTTAATTATATTCCCTTATTATAAGTAAATTATGCAATTGCATAATTTTCTAAATAAAAACTTATCCAATTCTATTATTTTGACATGTGAACCCATGTGTTCCCTTATTATTATATCTTGACAATTGTCTCTTGTTTTCCTTCATAATATTGTCACTACAAAAAAAAAAAAACAATTTCAAGTTTATGTGAAAGAAAAATTAAAATGATGATGAAAGAAAAGAAAAAGTGGGGTATGCTTTTATCCTTCTATTTGTGTTACTTCTTGTTTTTTCCTTTGAGTTTTTTTTAGTAAATGAACAAAGGGAAACATAAGAGACATTTTTGGTTTTCAAGCACTTTTTCTTTCGTGCAATTTCATTTTCAGCGACATTTATTTTTTTGCAAACACACCATTAAGTACAAAAGACATGTCATTGAATAAATAAAAGACCTAAAATAAAGCTACATAGTAAAACAAATTAGAGATTTTCATATTGAATATAGCACATGAACATTAGTCTTAAGCTAGGGCTTTGGTGATAGGATTACATGGTGGTTTTAAAATCCTAAAGTCCTTTTAAATTGAAAAATTATAAGTTGATAAAATGGGATCAAATTCCTTGGTAACATTCAAGTCTACTCAAAAAAATTCCAACAAGTTTGTACAACAATAGGGGAAATCATTCATGATTATCCCTATAATTATCTCCCATCCCCACATGGTTGAATTAAGAAATGTATATCATTTGGTTAAGCATCAAGCATTGCATTAGGTCTTAGTAACTCGAAATCATACATCCCTCATCTTATTCTTTTCAAATCCCAGTCACCTTGAAGAATTTCAAGGTTCCACAATGCATCAAGGATGAGGGAGATTCATCATGAGTCACATCCTTATAATGTCTTTCAATAATTTAAGGGTAGGGAATTTCAACCAAAATCGGTCTTAACTTATCTACCTTAAAGGTTTGTGGGTAACATTATCCTAATCAACAACAATATTGTTTAATATTCCCCTTCATATTATAAAATGGTAACTTGGAAATAATATATGTATGACATGAAGTTGGTCACACCTTCAGTATTTTTCCTCGCATAGTTCCCCACATGAGGCAAAAATTATCACCAATAACAAACATACATGTTATGACTACCATCCAAATATGATCTCAAATAGTTATTTTCCTATATAGGTGGTTCTTGTTCAACCCTACCTTCTTAGATGTTGACGTTGGTCTCTTCAAAGAATTATCCTTTTTGAGGGTGTGCCACTTCTTCCCCTCTTCAAACTAAATATTTGTCTACATCCCCCATTCTCACAATCTCCATATAAATCGAGAACAAGGCTATCCTACCAAAAATCCTTACTTTAATTTAGCTCCTGAAATTTGTGAAGTTCCTTCACACCAAGGGGCTCTTCATTAATCCACATCGTTTAATTTTTTCATTTATTTGGATTAAATATTCCCCACTGATCAATATCGATTCCTAGAGATTATGGGCACCTTAGATCTCCCAATGATGACTTCCATCACATGTCATCCTTACCCACTATGAATATCATCCTTATATTGAACCAATATGCAATTGATTCCAAGGAAAGTATTCCTCTAACATTGTTGATGACATCCTTACCCACTATGAATATTCTCCTTATATTGAACCAATATGCAATTGATTCCAATTAAATTATTCCTCTAGCATTGTTGATGGTATCATACACCTCCTCCCAATAACTATGGGAAATTTAAAGAGGCTAAAATGGGCCTCCTAAAGAAAAATAAGAAAATAAAAGTTAAAATAATAAAGTAGGAGTTATGAATTTTGAAAGGAAAAAAGGAAAGATATTTTCTTTAGTCTTATTTTTTACTAATCTCATTATAGATTACTCAAATTTCAACTCTAGGCATCCATTGAATGCATAATTAAATTATTCATCGAATGAGTATCCAATACATATTTTTGATAGACCTACAGTAAATAGAAACATGTATTTTTCATGTACCAATTTATCTCACTATGGGTCTATCAAAAGTATGCAAAGTATCAAAATCATACACAGTGGGTACTTGTTGGATTCGTAATTTTACTCAACAACCAAGTGTCAGCAATGGAAATATGAGTATATTTATAATGAGATCAATCAAAAATAAGATTAAAAAAATGGTTTTCTTCCTTACCTTTCATAAATATTTACACTTATGGTTCACATCATCATCTTGAATCTTATTGGTTCTTTTAAAGTTGATTTATAATAGCATTATTGTTGGGCTGTGTTATATTCTTTCCACGACTAACCTACGTAGTGAACCAAGGGGTTAGAGGTGGGGCGGAGCTCCCCCTTCGTTGCGCCGATTGTGCAGCGGGGGGGTCACAAGGGGGGCGGTAACCCCCCTGTTCGGGGGGTTTGAGGGGGGGGGGTAGCCCCCCTCTACGGGGTCCGGGGCAATGCCCTCGGAAAAAAAATTTTGGACCCTATATTAGGTTGGGCAAACCTACCTATGGTTTTTCGGTCCATTTCGGTCCATGGTATTGGATGCTTCGGCATGTATAAATATGTATTGTAACATTGAAAGGAGCATAATGAAAATCAAGTTGGTAGTCCCGGTTTTGGGATCCAGTAGGAAATCTCTGTGTATATGTGTTTTATGTGTTATGCTCTCGCATTTTTTATTTTTCCTGTGATGTAGAATTCAAATGCAGGTAATTTCTGTACGAGGTTAAAACCTACAATTATTTTTGTTTTGATGCCTAATTTTTACCTCAAAATCCCCCTAATGATCACTTATAGTTGAATAGGGTAGCTTGGCCCACTTATTCAATCCATTAACAATGGAAATTTCCAACCTAGTGGATGTTGTCAAAAACACCCTCTATGAAGTTGATTTTACCCCCAAGAGACAACCTTCATGCAAGCCAAGAAAGCCCAAGCCTTAGTCAAAAATCATCATAAAGTTACCCAATGCTTTTGAAGCCCATGACTAGTACTTTCCCACTAATAAGAATTTCTTCCTCTTGTCCTGTAATGATACATGAACTTTGAAGGGGTTCAAATTTGTCTTTGGGACCATCCACTTTGGTTCCCTAGACCTTTTCAATTATCTCTAAACTAGCATGTAGGGTTAGGCTTACACTCCAAGGCATTGAATTTAAACCATTAACCACCTAGTTCACAATAGGGTCTAATCTTATTGGATGTTGATGCCTTGTCATGCTATGCTTCCCTTATTTTCACATTCATCTAGCACCAACACCTTTCTATGATGGCTCACCCCATTTTTGCACCACTTTAAACATAGTTACCAACATGATGAGAGAGGGTTCCCGTGTTTTTAGAGGGCATTAACGTGTTCTTATTATTGTTGTTTCAAAAGGTGGTGCTACCAATAACACTTTTTTCTATTAAGATGCTTTTTTTGGAATTTTGTACTTTCTTGTCTATAAATATATAAATATTTGTTTGTTTAATGTGTTTTTTCAATTGTGTCTATTTTTATCTAAAATGCCTATCTTAAATTTTATTTTTATGTTCAATAATGTTTTTTTCCAATTTATTTTTTAATGACAAAATATAAAAATCTAAAATTTTTCATTCTTAACAATATTAAAATATTATTTACCAAAATTTTTAATTATGAATCTTCATCTAATTACATATTATTAATTATTTTTTGGTATCATAAATATTGAATGAAAGACAAAATGTTTTATTTAAAAAAATTGTTTACCTCAATAATTATAATTAAATAATATTATTTTTATACATTTAGTAATAAAATAATATCTATTCATAATTTAAATATAATAAATATTCATTTTAGTTTTTTTAATATTATATTAAATAAAATATTTTTAAAAATAAAAATTAAATATTTTTATATATATTAATAATAAAGAAAATTAAAGAAAAAAAAAAAAAACCAAATTTATAATATTTATACATTTAAATAAAAATAAAAAGTAAAAATAAACGTGGAGGGAAAAAATAAAATAATAAATAAACAATTATCCATGTTAAAATATATATATAATTAAAAAAATAAGTTAAAATACATATATAATAATTAAAAAAAAAAAGTTAAAATTAAATAATTAGAATATATATATTATATATATAATTGAAAAATTGAGAGAAAATAAAAGGAGTGCCAAGAAAATGGAAATGGGAGATGTGATTTCTAACACCCAGCCCATGCCAACACCAAGGGAAGGAGAGGAAACTAGGACAAGGAATCACCTTTTTCTTTTTTTCATTATTTTTAATTAAAAAAAAATAGGAAAAGGAGGATTTTATTAAAAAAAAATTAGGAAAAGGAGGATTTTATTAGTTCGAAGGAAATTGGTGCATATATATAGTTGGAATGGACAATTTCCTAAATGGTCTTTTTAAATAATTTTATGTTTTTTTTGGAGTAATACTCTGTAAATTATATAATTATATATATGAAAAATATTTTCTCTCTCAACCCATTACAATAGTATTTCTTCTCATTTGTTACTAGAAAGAAGGAATTGAATTTGGGTAAGGAGATTAAAAAAAAAAAAAAAAATCCAACCACCAAAAATAACTTCAATTTAATATAATAACTTCAATTAATTATAAATAAATATGTTTAGAAGAGACAATTTCTTTAAAATAACCCCTCCTAACAATATAGGTTTTTTCCTTTAAATAGTTTTATGTTATTATGTAATTTTTTTTGTAAGGTTTTTAATTTCTTTTCCTTTTTCTCTTTTTCCTCGTCTCTGTTTTTTAAAATAAAAATACATACCAAATGTTTTTTTAAATTAAAAAGTTTTTATTTAATGTTTTTCTAAATTAAATTTTAATGAAATATATTTTTAAAGGATTTTACATTAACCATAGTGTGTGTGTGTGTGTGTGTGTGGTTTAGATGATATACATTATGTAATGTTTTCTAGATTAATAAATTAATCTTAAAGAGGGAGATTTTACATTAACCATAGTTTTTAGATCATAGTGTAAAATTTATTGCAATTTTAAATTCCACAAAATAAGGGTGTTTTTGGTTTTGTTGCAATGGTACAAGCTATTAATGCTTATGTTTCAAAAAAATTGCAATTTCTAGATTAGAGAAAAAAAACAAAACAAAACAAAACGGTGCTACTAGTAGTACAACTTCTCAATTTAGAGGGTGATTTAAATTTTGGTTGCACTTGTTAAAGCCATGGCTTCAAACAAACTACAGTTTTAATTTTAAAAGGAAGAAATTTCTCTTGGTAGTACCACTTTTTTATTTAGGTGTTGATTATAAGGTTTTTCATAGCAGGAATATGCGTTTCTTAAAGGTATAGTTAACAAAATATTGCAATTTTAAACTTGAAAAAAATGGTATTACTACCATTTTTTTATTTGGGGGCTTATTTTGGTGTTTTTAATGCAAAATATGGACTTTAAAGGTTAAATTTCTTTAGGGGTTGATTCTAGTTTTCTTTATGCAAAAATATGGACTTTAAAAGTTAAATTTCTTGTTTGAGTTCACTATTCCCATAGGTTGGTAATTATATTTCTCAATTAAATTTTCTCTAGGGATGGGAGCCCTAGTGGTTTGAAATCACATTTTGGACCTTATTTTCCTCTCTTCTCAATTTCTAAACACTCCCAAAAAGTTACTTATAATAGGAAGAATCCACCAAAGTAAAATCAAACCTTTCCATTAAATTGCACTAGCATAAAAAAAATATGATACATATTCTTATTTTAATTTAATTTTTTTTTAAATATTCATAAATAACCTCAAATAAGAAAATAAGCTTTATAAAATAAAAAGAAGTATACTTATAAATGTTTTAACAATGATCAAAAACTATAATTACTGCTCCCAAATTAAATTTTATCGCATTCAAAAAAATACTAGTTCATACCCTCCAAAACTTCCATGTTGGGAGGACCCTACACTTATCTTATCCCATAAATGATCCACTATGAGACAATAGTACCCAAGTGTTTTGAAATCGTTGGAATTACCTACCTCTATGTGAGATGGCATAATGGGAGTTGAGTGAACAAATCATATAGCTTTCTTGATTTCATTTGGCGTATCTTTATTCAACAATACACTTTCCTTATCACCTATTTGGCATTTAAACCATTTATATGTAATGGAGGAGTATATGCTTTACTCTTCTCTTAAGAAAATATCCTTCTGAATTTTCCATTTGTCAAATGTAACGGTGAAAGGCCCTATAAACACTAAAAAGAAAAAGAGAAAAAAATCGTGACTTCATGTGATGAGGGCATTGAAAAGAAGGGAAATCATTGTAGTATGATTAAAACATCTCAAATTTACACTATTTTTTGTATATGGGTCACCCATGTAGATGTTAGATAATTTTATGCATCATGGAAACGCGCAGCAGAAGCTTGAGATGATATCATTTGATGCCTTTCTTCTATATTTTCTTCCAGCTCCCTTTGACCACGATTCCAAATATCATCTTTATTTTGCGTTTACATCATAAACATTTCTCATAGATTTGATGTTCATGGGATGTTTTAGATGTGCTTTTTAATTTTATTTATTTTAAAATGGTAATGCATGTGGAACATTGTTTTTTTTGGGTAGGGCCTTGAATAATCATTTGGAATAGTATTGAATGTTCTATGGAACCCCTGATGGACTATTGATTATTTGGCATTAAATATAATGGTTTAATGATCGTCAATTCCTTGCATCCACTATAATGTTATAGATGTACGAGGGATTGGTGTGGTTGGATCATATTACAGAATGTGCATAGAATGTTAAAAGTATTGGTGTGGTTTGATCATGTTACAGAATGTGCATAGAACGTTAAAAGTATTGGTGTGGTTTGATTATGTAGAGAAGGTCAAATATTAAATGATTTGATGATTTAAATGAAGAGAAAAATAATTTAAAATTAAGAGTGATAATTTTTTTTAAAAAATTAATGCGAAAAAGTGTTAAAATAATATAGATTTTGTGTTTGATCCTTAATATTCAATACTTTTTCATTTCTTGAGGGTCAATTGAGGTGGATTAAGAGGGGTTTGATTATTCATTTTTATATTATTTCTATGATATATAATAATTAGGGTTCTCATAATATAATAGTATAATTAAGGTGCTTTATCTAGATCATTTATTATTTAATATTAGGACATCAATGATATGCTTTCTAATACTTTAAATTTGGAATTTTTGAAAAAACAAAAACATTAAGGATGTGCTTATTGAATATTTTTTACTCAAATAAATCATTATGAATACATTGGTATAATAACAATTTGATATTGCATAACATTGGAAAGTATTGCTCGTGACTTTTGTAAATAATGTTTCGCTTAAAATTGTTACATCATGATAACTTGCAAGCTCTCATTTCAGTATCCATCTCATGATCATTAACAATCAAGGTCATAACTTTATATGGATAACCTAAACTTTAGAAACTAAAATGTCACTTTGAAAATATTTATGATTAGAAATTATATTGATATCTTTCTTAATTGTGATTTTAGTAATTATAGAATGATATTAATAATGAAAATGGAGTAGTTTTTCATTATGATTGCTCCTATAGGTGTCAACAAATTATCAAAGGCTTTTTGTCATATGATCATTAATAATAATTTCTATATAATAGATATAAAGACAATAAAAACTTAATGTTCTCCTATAATTTTTTAATATTTTTTGATAATTTGGACTTCTTTGTTGTAAGTCATTAAACCTCTTTATAACATGACATCATAGCTAAGTTCCTTAGCATTAAATTCCTTGTTCCTACCTATAATTTGTTTCTACATTGCATATTAGATATTTATTTTTATTTTTAAAAGGCTCACATACATGTACCCATGTTGGTCCTTAATAGCTCATCATGCAATTCTTAGTTATTATTATTGCTCATTGTGTTCATACCTTACCTTAGATTATATATATATGGGTACTTACACACTTTGAAATGTAATATTTGCATAACACTCAAAGTTAGACACTAACTAAAGATGTGATCATATCATAATGTGTTATCATGGTAGTTAGATGTCAAACTAACTCACAAGCTCCAAAGATATGTCTGGTTCCCATAACTATTTTATATTCACTACAAAAAAGATCTTTGTAATAATTAAATAGAGACCAAGTTTCTGGTAAACCAACATATAAGCCCTATGAGTATATTTGAAGGTTAAGAAATAGAATTTTTATATTGTTTAGTTATACATAAGGTATCAAGGGTTGTTGTAGTTGCTAAAACACCCTAAAATTTATCCTACCACTCAAATTTTGGGTCCCCCTTTGCTTTTCAAGGCTCCAATAGTTATGTCTATGTATTATATTGATTACATTTTTCAATGACCTAGATTGCATCAAATCCTATGGTTACTCATGCTTCCACAATGCATATTGTATATGTCCACCATTGCTTTTTCTTGGCTCATCTTCTTCATGAATGCATTAGGGTTTGGGAGATGGTTATTTACATGCACTTTTAAATCTTTATGTCTCCATGACATGCATTGAAATTCACAAGTCATAACTTTATATTGCATGGGTGAGCACGACATTCTTTCTTCATATTGATTCTCATTTTATTGAATGCATCAAGGTTTGTGTAGTGGTTGTTATTTTCATGCACATCCAAGCTCTAGGTCTCCACGGTATGCATAGTAAATGATAGGTAAACATATTGTGTTGCTTATTGTTCTTTACTTTGGTCTTTATTCTTTTATTTTCATATTCAAGCCTCAACCTTCACCAGCATTTCATGGCATTTTATGTCATGATAGTTGCATCATCATTGTTGGATATTACATTCTACATTGATTCCTTTTGGTCATTAAGTTGGTTCATGTGCTTGAATATTGAATTGGTTTTCAAACTCAAGTATCTTTTGCCAAATTAATGCAACCTCCAACGCTTTATTTTTTACTATTGCATATTATTTTGCTTGGAAGGAATGGGATAATGATGCAAGATCTAAACTCGCATAAGTCTTTGGTCATGAATGTGGTCATGAATTCAAGAGTGAATCTTCAAATACACATTATGCATTAAACTTGTTTCAAGAGAAAGCATTAGAAACATATTTATTACTTGCATTTTCAAATCCTTTGGAGGTTTCTTTAGTTTCTATTGGAGCTAATGGTAGCAATTTGTTAATGAATTAGATTGGCCATTGGATAGCATGTATGTTTTTTTTACAAAGTCCAAATGCACTAGATTGAGAAAGCACACTTGTATGCGTTAAATTTTCTAATTGAACTAAAACTCAAATAATGTGCATTATTCCTCAAGCTCATGCCCTCGAAACCCATTTCAGGTTTAAAATGAAATCTCACAACCATTGCATGTTTCAAGTTTACTTTTCCTACTTCAAAGAACAAGTTCTTGCACATAAAACCTAAGGAACTAACGGCACAAATGACCTTTGATGGGAAATGTAGAAACATGAAATTAATGTAGCAATGAATGCTCACTCCCATTAATGATAAAGTTCTAAGTGGATCTATTTCAAATTACTTCATATGTAAATGTCAAATTTGTATTAAATATAATTACTTCTTATTAGTCTCATGATATAGAATGTTTTAAACTTTTATTTTTTTTATATTTACCGGAAGTATGAAGAACACAATGAAAAGAAAATACAAAAAGGTGGGAAAGAAAATATAATGCAATATAAAAAATGCAATGAAAGAAAGAGGCATGAATTGGGTTGAAAAAAAAATGCATTAAACAATACATTGCAAAATAAAGCTACACATTAAATAACAAAATAAAATATACAATGCATTAAACAATACATTGCAAAATAAAACAACACATTGAATAACAAAATAAAATAGCACATTGACCTAAAATTGGGTTGAAGGCCATACAAAGGTGCTGAAAGATTAAATGCAAAAAAACTTTGAAGTCAAATGAAACCAATATGTTGAGATGAGAGAATGCTAAAATGCATCAAAAGTAAAGGGATAATGTATTGCTTGCAAATGGATAATTAAACTGATGCACTAGATATATATTAAAATGTTATGTTGGAGGATAACGATATAATGCATTGTAGAGGCTCAAATACAGTGCATTATTATAGGTTTCCAAAGGTCAAATACGTTGAAATAATATAACAAGGGCTGTATTGGAAGCAATGCAATACCCACTACGTTGAAATAATATAAAAATACATTAAAGTGCGTTGAGGAAGATTATTGAAAGGTTGCATTGATAAGCATTTAAATGAAGCATTTAAAAGATGCGTTCAGAAGCATTTAAATAATGCGTTGAGAACTTGTGATCATGCAACGTATGAAAGCATATCAAAAGACAAAAGACAACGTTGATAACCATTCAAAAGATGGTTAAAAACCCTAAATTACAAATACATTGAAGCAATATTATATTTGTCGCTTTGAAGCAATATTACAATTGAAATATGTGTTCAGAAGCATTTAAAGGAGCGTTGACAAGCATTTAAATAATGCGTTGAGAACTTGTGATCATGCAACGTATGAAAGCATATCAAAAGACAAAAGACAACGTTGATAACCATTCAAAAGATGGTTAAAAACCCTAAATTACAAATACATTGAAGCAATATTATATTTGTCGCTTTGAAGCAATATTACAATTGTTGCATTATATTACGATTGTTGGGTTGAGTTGACAATAGTGCAACACGTATTGGTGGAATATATATCGAGAGTGTTGCAAAGGATATCAAATACGTTGGAAGGAATAAACACGCTGTGTTAAAATAAATATTAATCGTTGTGTTGGAGAATCACACAAGCAATGTGTTGTGCATGGGAAACAGAAATAATAACGCAAATGCAAAGGCCGCAATGTTAGAATACATGGGAGGATTATACATAAAAAGTTGGTAAGCGTTCTACATATCAAAGGCAATGGGTGCAATACATTACAATGCAATGCAATAGATGTATTACGTTGCAGCAAAAAACTGTACAAATATAATACAATGCAAAGGCATACAAACAGTGCATTGTAATCTAATACCAGCAATGTGTTGATAAATGTGCAATGTGTTTAAAAGGACGTAATATTACACAATGCGTTGGAGACAATGATACATTGTTTTTCAAAGAAATGCATAAAGGAATAATAAAGGTGTTACAAATGACTCTGCAAACAAGTGAGTTGCAAGAATAACATTAGCACATGCTTTGAAGGGAGGGGATTAAACCAATTAATTTGATGAAGGATAATGCAAATAATGTGCTGGAAAAATATAATAAACATGGCAGTGCGTTGAAGGCATTAAACACGTTGTCGTTGGAGGTAATATCACACTGCCCTGGAATAATACTACATTACATTGCAATGGATATATATCATGGGTTGAAGATTATAAATACAAGCAATGCCTGGAAGATTACAAGTAAATAACCAAATGTGATTTTAGGATGGTATATAAGATGTGATGGAGGAACCATGGAAACCATGATAAAAGAGCGTTGAATGGCTACACTACCCAATTCTAAATAAAGAACGCATTTAATAATTAATGACAAGGTCATTTGTGCATACCTTAACATGATAATGATCTGAATACCCAGGTGTTAGGGTTTTAGTTGCACATCATACCTGACTAGCTCTCAACACTTTTCAAGCTGATTTTCCAGGAATATCTTCTTTCGCTGCCCTGCAGAAACCATTGTTGAAGAAAATATTCAAACAGGAGGGAATGAAGTTGTCAAAACAAATGAGAGCATACTAACAAGTGCTTCATTGTAGAGTCCAAAGATTAAAGGATGAAAACTTAAAGCACTCGGCCATAGAATGTTAGAAAGGAACTAGTTGGAAGCCTATGCGTACATAAATTCACATCACATTGCATTAATCAATCTCGTTCAAATTTTTTTATTGTTTTAATATCTGATTGAGAATGCCATTAATTATGAAGTTTATATTCATAGGAATGTAGGAAGGGAAATGGTATTAGAAATATAGTATTCCTTTGATTGTTAGGCACATAAATGACATGCAATCTTGACTTGTTGCAACTATAACCTTCTTTTATTATTTTTCTTTTCATAATTCTTTTATTATTTTTCTTTTCATAATTTAAATAACTAGGGTTTATCAATTTGTATAGAAGTATGATTCTTTTAAATGTAAATTCATGTTTTACTAAAATGATGCTTTTAAAGGAACTAATAAGTTCTTATTCTTCTTTTTAATTGTCATGCATGAATGAAGTAGCTTGAGGATTGATAGGAGTATATGGATGGGCACCCATTGTGGCATTGAACTCTTTGTATTTTAATTGTTTTATTATAAGTGTTATTATGGCATATTTAATATTTTAATTGTTTTATTATAAGTGTCATTATGGCATATTTAAGTGTAAAAAGTGGTTAATCCTAAAAATCATGGTAATAGGAATGTGTTATGGAAATAATTAATGTGGAGGTTTTAGAAATTTATTTTTGCTTTTGAAAATTGTTGCAAGATAGTAAAGCATTTACTAGAGATTGTGCCTTAACTTCTTATCCTCTTTTCTATTTTTATTTTCATGATTTCAATGATTAGGGCTTAACTTTTTGTGCAACATCATTATCACGGATATTAAATCCAAACTCATGCATTATTAAGATGAAGTTAGTTTTAAATGAGGAAATTAAAAAGATCTTTTGATGGTTATGCACGAACATTGCAAATACCTTGTATATGTGGCTAGGTTCACCTATTGCAAATGTCTCTAGTAAGCTCATGAATACCACAAATCCCTAGAAAAATGGAATAGGTACCATTTGGAAGGCAGAGATACTATAATGATTGTAGTTCACAGTGCTTTAAATGTTGAAGCTTTAATTTTTCATTAATTTCCTTTATTACATTGTAATATTTTATGGAAATAATAAATATTAAGGGTCATCCAAGAGTTACTTGAAATGTAAAGAGTCATGCATGTAGAATAGGTAATGAGAAGATGTGAAAGGTCATGAGAAAAGTGAAAAGTCACCTGTCCACTTGCATAAATACCCCAAATGCATCATTCATATGGGAGGTTCTGGCACTTCAATGCTTTAGCATAGTTGTAGCATTCAAGGCTTTGAGCACATATGTTATTGGTAATCAATAGGACAAGTGATTGTGAGGCTAGGGTTTTTATTTTGACGATGATGTCAACTACTCTCATCCCATTATTGGGTTTGGAGAGGCTTGTAGTACATGTTCTTGGATTTATCAACATCTAATGAGAATCTTTCTACTTACTGCATTGATTCCTATGCATGTTAATGCCACTTGTAATGGTTATCCATGCTTTTGTTGTTTATGCATGTGTGTTTACATATTGGTTACATGTTAATGAACTAATGTGTTGCATGCATCTGATATGTTTGCTTTGAATCTCTGCTTTCATTCCACATTAATTAACTTGTGAACTAATTTGTGATTGGTTTCTAACACTTTCATGTTTATGTATGTCTTGGTTAGTCTCAGCTATCTAGTTCTCTCTTAAGGCATACTCTTACTCATTATTGTTCTATTCCTTTCTTGTATTGTGTTCTACAACCTATCAATGGAGGATTGATTTCATCCTCATTCTTTAGGCATTTTACCCTTGTTCTCACTTTCATTTCTCTTCATTTGATTTTTCCAAGAGAAACACATACTCACATGGTGGTAGTCGGGCCCACAAACTAGATGGGGTTCTGATCCCAAATAGTGTGAGGTATAATTGGGACTTCACACTGGGGAGACCCCCTACTATTGGAAAAATATCCAGTGTCGTCAACAAGGGTTTAAGTTAAGAGATGATTAATGACTCAACTCTAATTTCAAGTATTCAAATTATTTTAATATTTATTTTATCCTATTTTTAATATGAAATATATATGTAATTTAAATGATTTTATACTTAATATCTCTTGGGTGAGAAATTAACTGAATTAGGGAAGACTATGACAAAAAATAAAATCAATAATAAAGGTGATGGTAGAAATAAGGCAGTAAATTTAGGGGTGTCCATTATAAATGCATGGGTCCTTTGTTTAAACTCAGCTTATTCATAAATTTGCATACTTAATGATTACAAGGGCCTTGTAACCTATGTCATGTAATTCCCTTTGCCAATGTTGTCCTAACTTTCACTTCTCTTGTGGAACTTTAATCACCTCAGAGCTCTCTTTCTCTCTTTCACATTGTCATTTTATTACATCCCCAAATATCTCCTTTGTCACATCCATTTCCTTTTATCACCCACCAAATCTTCCACTCTTAAATCCCATAACCACCATCATATTTCTATGAAAAAACATACCCAACAAACCTTGTACTACTCATTCCCATTTATTACTCTGATGTCAAGTGACAAATAACACAACCCATCCACACTCTATTGAACAATGGTTAGATAGTTTTGGAAAAAAGAATAGAAAATTTCATCATTCTAAGAAGTGGTCATGCCAAAAAGGTTAACAAATGGGCACCCATTAATCTATGAGAGAGCTTACCTACATCCCTTTACACAACCACTATAGGAATTTGGTGTCTTCCCGCATAGCACACAACCACTTGTATGCTAACATAATAAAAATTAAAACTAACAAATATAGTGAGGAAATTAATAAATTTCATAAGAGACAAGATAAGAGACAAAAACAAATATCCATTCCTAATTTGCATACATAGAAAATTTCTCTTACAATCAATGTAGAATTTTATTATGATGTGCCTTCGCATACTCATCACTCGTTCCATACTAGATACAAATAGTTGTTTGTCTCCTCCTCTATTCTAGCCTAATTTTATAGCTTCACGAGCTCCTCTCTATTTTTTCCTATTGAGCGCTTCTTCACTCTTCATCTCTTTTCTTTGTTCCCCTTTTCTTATGTCTTCTACATGCCCCTAACAACGGTTGGAAGGCTAAACCATCACATCGGTTCAGATTCCTCATTTGTTTAACATTTTATTCATCATTCCTTCATATGTTGTCACAGTGGTTTGACTCCCCAAAATATCATTACTTTTGCGTACAGGTAGTCCACCAATTCACTACAAAGCCCTTTGAGGCACATGGGATCATTGTAAGTCATGATCCAAATTATTACAACAAAACTACAACATAGAAACAATATTATGCTTGCAACAACATAACCGTAGGGTGGTATTGTGGCAATGGTATTGTAACTATGGTGTTGTAGTAAGGCAATGTTGTAGCAAAGGTGTTGCCGCAAGTTTTTGCATCAATGTAAAAATAAGGTGGTGTTACAGCATGTTGGAAATAATGAGACGAGGGCTTGAATCAGTATTTATTTCAATTGTTATATTACTCCAATTAATATTTTTATCACAAGTTAGACTAGAAGACAATAAATAGGACAAAATTAATTTTATTGATGTTGTGACAACTACAATCCTTTTTTCCAAAAATTCGGGCTCTAACTTGTGCAACAAAATTTCTAACTTTTTCAAGGCTCCAAGCTTAAATGAGGACTCCAATCCTCAAACAAAAATCCATGCACCAACCTGGTCTTAATAAGGACACCAATCCTCTTAGGCTCCAACCTAAACAAAAACTTCCAATTTACTTCAAAAATTTACTCCAATATTGCTTCAAGTTGTCATCCAAAAAACTCTTCAAAGTCTAGTCCATAAGATCTTCAAAGGTTGCTCAGGAAGTCTTCAATATCTTCTACAAAATATTTTCCAAGATCTGCTTCAAAGATCCTTCAAAACTTTTTCAAGGATGCCTTCAAGTTGTTTATGAGGTTTGCACCAAATCCTTCAAAGAATTCTTCCAAAGTTTGCTACACAAATACGCCTTCAAGTCTCCTTCAAAAAGTCACAAAATTATGTCCAAAAAGGCATTCAAGTATGCTCCAAAAAATGGTCAATAAATCTCCTTCAAGGCTACTACAATAAATATTCAGGGTCTGTTCAAATTCTTCTCCAAGAGAGGATCCAAAGTCTACTCAAAAGGGTTCTTCAAGAACATTCTGAATCTCCTCCAAAAGTAGTTGTCACGAGGTCATAAGGTAATAAGGTTGAAAACATGGTCTATTATGAGGTTCAAATGAGACTCAATATGAACCTACAAAGGTCAAATCCTAAGGTAATATAGGCCTAAAATATTCCTAAAACAAGGCCGAAAATATGCCCAATACTAGTCTGATGCAACTCTGAAACAAGGTTGAGATTCCTGAGGATAAACCAAATCTTTTGTGACAAAGCTAAATTCAGAAATAGGTCAAAATTTATTAGATAGGGGTAAGCCAAAATTCCTCAATAAAAGGTCAACTTATTCTATTCAAAAGGATTATGATTAGTTTTATAAAGCAACCAAGTTGTGTTCTACAATGAGCTGAGGATTATGCTACAAAAGAGGTTGAATCCAATTAAAGATAGCTTCCAAAATAAACTGATCAGAATACCACCAATAACCCTTAATCTAGAACACAATAGAAACCATAAATATATTCTTCAACTTGCTTCTAGGTTCATGAGATATGAACCTCATTCACTCTTCCTCAAGTTGAATTCTTCTTATCTTTTGCTTTCTTGCTTGACGAGTTGGTAGTCAAATTGGAGGAAAGATTCTTCTTATTTATACAAGTTCAATCGCCCAACTGAACTGAGATGTGTATTGGAGGGGGGGGGCGAGTTTTTCAGGAAGAGTCGACTTGGACAGGGGTTAAACAAGTAGCTTTTTGTCTTAAAAAAAAAAAAAAATAACTTATCCTCAATGGAGAGGATTTATGAGGCATGTTATAGATTGTTAGAAAGGTCTTAAGATGTTATTTTAGCCTATGCCACTCTCCTTTGCAGTTGATCATCCTTTTACATCAATAATAAATTATTTCTCAACAATATCCCCCTTTGTTATTGATGGCAACATTCCTCATCTACTACTCCCCCTATCATTGTGCTACTCCCCTTGTCATGATGATTCTTCCCTTGTCATCATGTTACTCCTCATGTCTTCATGTTCTCCCCTTTGTCCTCAATAGTAAAGGGACGCTCTACTAGGATACAAGAGAAATGGGCCCCATATTTAAACGAATATATTCAAATGCTTCTCAAGGAATGGGTTTTATGAAGATATCTAATATGTTACTTAGTGTTGACATACTCCATTTTTTATATTTTTCTTTGCAACCTATTCTCAAAGAAATTCATATTTGATTGGAATATGTTTTGTTTTTTAATGCATGATTGGATTTTTTGAGAGATTGATTGCAATTGTATTGTTATAGTAGATGGTGATAGGATAATTTGTTTCTATTTTGATATCCTTCAATGCTTCCATCATCCGTAGGATTTGTGTACAACAATTGATTGCTACTATATACTTGTTTTTAGCTATGGAGAGAGATATAGATGATTATTTCTTGCATAGCCAACATACAAGACAGTCTCTTGAGAAGAATGGATTCCCACTAGTGCTTTTTCAATCATCAATGCTTCTTGCCCATTTTGCATCGTATATTTTATCAAAGTAATATTTGTGTTCCTAGGGACCGTAGTCCAAAATTAGTAGTTCCCTTCATATATATGAATATTCTTTTTACAGCTTGCATGTGTGATTTCTTAATGGATGACTGAAGTCATGCCACCATTCCTACTTCCTACATGATGTTTGGTCATGAAGTTGTTAGATATAAAATTCCTGCAATCATTGATCTGTAAATACTTGCATATATTGTATGGGATTCATCATCCTTACTCACCTTACAACTTGTAATCATAGGTGTGCTTACAATAGCACATTCTTCCATCCCAAATCTCTTAAGTATCTCCTTGAGGCACTTTTTTTTGTGTTGTGAACATTCTAACATCAGTTTGAGTTACTTGAATTCGAATAAAGAAATACAACTCTCCAATCATTAAAATTTCAAGTTCTTTTGACATTTCTTGGGAAAATGTGTGACTCGTCTCATCATTGTTGTTGCCAAAAATTAGATCATCCACATATACGAGAGTGATCAACATATTGTCTTTGTCAATCTTCATGTAAATATTTCTTCCTACGACTCTTGTTATGAATCCCTGTTTATGAAGATATTGATCCAATCTAGCATACCAATCTTGTGGAGCTTGTTTCAATCCGTACAATTCCTTTTTCAATTTGCAAACAAAGTCTTTATTTTCTGACAAGTCAAACCCTTCTAGTTGTTACATGTATACTTCTTATTTCATGTATCCATTTAGAAAGGTTGAATTCACATCCATCTAATAGACTTTGAAGCGTTTGAACAGTAAAATGCTAAAAACATCCTTATATCCTCTAATCTAGCAACAAGAGTGAAAGTCTCTTCAAAGTCAATTCCTTCAATTTGAGTGTATCCCTTGCACACCAATCTTGCATTTTCTCTGATGACTTGTCCATCTTCATTCATTTTGTTCTTATTCACCCACTTGGTTCCTATGAATTTCTTACCCTTTGGACAAGGTATTAGTTCCCATGTTCCATTCTTTTCAATTTGGTTCATCTCTTCTTCCGTTGCATTTTCCAATGTGGATCCTTACTTGAGTGAAATCCTTTGGTTCAACTAGGGATAATAAGATGATAGCATCCCTTTCTAGTTTGTTTTTTATCTTTCTTCAAGTTTGTATTCTTCCATCCATATATATAATGATTTTTTCTTCTAGATGATGTTTTTGTACAAACTTTAAGGTGGTCTTTGATGGTGCTTGAGATGCTTCCTCCTTTTGATTTTTAGGCTCTGTCTCTTCTTTTGCAACACCTTCCTTTAGATATGAAAAGATAGGGTCTTCTTCATACGTTTGAAAAACTTCTTTTTCAGAAAGAGTCTCATCTATCTTGACATCAATGCTTTCAAATATCTTATGCAAACAATTTTTGTAGCATTTGTAGGACTTGCTTCTTAATGACTATCCAAGGAAAATTCCTTTGTCAACACATGAATCAAAATTTCCTAGTGAATCATCATTAATCTTCATAAAGAATTTTTTTCCAAATATTCTGAAGTGTTTCATAGAGGCAAACCTTCCTTCCATAGTTCATATGGATTTTTATCACTATGTACCTGGAGTTGAGCTCTATCCATGATATAGATTGGTGCCCCAATTGCCTCCTTGAGAATTTAGCCTGTAAATCAGGTTCCAACAATATTATTCTTGCAATCTCTTTTATATATCTATTCTTTATTTCTAATACTCCATTTTGTTGTGGATTCCTAGCAACAAAAATCTCCCTCTTGATTCCATATTTTTTTCACATAATTCATTGAATTCTCTTGACGTAAATTATCCACCTCTATATGTTCTTAAAAATTTGATCTTCAACTCACTTTCATTTTCAATTGTTGCTTTGAAAGTTTTAAAATAATCTAGTGCTTCTCAATTATATCTTATGAAAAAACCCATAACATTCTAGTATAATCATCTATAAATAATATAAGTAGCTTTCTCCTTGTAGAGTTGGAGTTTTGGTTGGACTGCACAAATCAGCATGAATAATTTCCAAAGGCATTAATGTTTAGCATTCCTTTGATTTGAATTTGGTCTTCGTTTGCTTTCCATGTTGACATGGTACACAAACAACATTTGTTGGCTTTGAGATTCTGAGAATATCTCTTATTTCTTGAGTTTTGCTAATTTTCACCAAGTTTTCAAAGCTAAGGTGTCCCAAATGCTTGTGCCACCACTTTTTTTCATTTCATTGACTCATGTAACATCTTTCCTCTTGAATTTCACTAGGAATGTATACATTGTTTGTTGTTATTACTCATTTTCCTACTAGCTTTCTTATGGATGACCTCCTTATCTCAAAATCTTTGGCATGAAAAATGAGTTCATGTCCTTGATCGCATATTTGGATGACACTCAAAAAATTATACTTGAGCACTTCAACATATGGTGAATTTTGTTCTTTTCCCTTGCTATTGATGAGACTCATTGTGCCTTTTCCAACAATTTTAGCAAATCCATTGTCTCCAAAGGTCACATTTCCAACCTTTTCTATGCTTAGTGAGATGAATTTTTTCTGGTCACCTATAGTGTGCATAGAACATCCACTAGATATACAAACCCTAAATTTTTCTTTTTTTGAGCATACAAGGCTAGGTTGCACTTCTCAAAGCCTAGATTCTTTGGTCTTCTTTCTCCATATTGTTTCTTTTGGCTTTAATGGGAAATTTTGTGCTTCATGACCTAGATTGTTACATTTGCTACATTATAGACTATAATTTGAAAGAGGGGCAAAAGAGTTATAATTCTTGACTTTATTTTGCCTCTTGATGTCAAAAATATTGTTTTGATGACTAGTCCTATATGTCTTGCAATGTTTTGTTTGATGGCAAAATTTTTTACAAAAGAAATAGTTGCCGAGAAAAATAGTTTCATACATGTTGGTGTGGTCTTGCCTTGATGGGAATTCCTTTCATGGAGGGACTTCTTCTCATTTATTGAATGAACTTTGTTTTCTGAATTATTGAGACGAGGTCATTTACATCAGTAAAACTTCTAAGATTTTCTTCATGATGACCATTGGTGTCTCCTTGAGACTTGGAGGATTCTCCTGTATAGCCAAGTCCAGATTTATCATGTGATGGCCTTTGGATGCTAAGTATGTTGTCTAAGTTTTATGAGATCTTCAAATTCTTGTTGGCCTCATCCAACTCTCTTTTTAAAGATACCACTTCTGCCTCAAATTTTCCACAAATATCTTCCTTTTCATTTAGTTTATTGCTCAATACTTCTTATATTATTTCAGTTTATTCCTTCTCATCTTTTAGAGAGATGATCTCCTGAGATAACTTTACATTCTTTTTCATGAGTCTCTCATTTTATTATACGGCACTAATCAATATTTCTTCAATATTCCCTTCTACTTATTATATACTTTCTTCTTATTTTGGATTATCTATTTCATGTGTGAAGGCCATGAACAATACTTCACTACTTCCACCATATTCTTCTTCTTCTTCAGAGTCATCGTTGTCTTGCTCAAAGAAGAGGTTCTTTTAACTTGAGCCTTTCCTCTTGAAGGTTCTTCTCCTAGGTTCATCCTCATCATCATTGTCATATTTAAAATGACATGTTGTTGCATAATGTACTATTTTACCACATTTAGAGCAAATGAGAGGTAACTTACCTTTGATTTTGGATCCTTTATTCAACTTCCAAAAAATTGTGCCATTTTAGTATTAGAATCATTGTTGTTGCAATCACAGTTATTTCCCTTTCTTGATGCCTTGAATGCAACTTCCTTATGAGTTGAAGTTCTTGACCTCATCTCATATGCTATGAGAATTACATGAAGTCCATCCATTGATAAAGATTCCAAATAATTTAGATCTTCTATGGCACTAACCTTGGCATCAAAATGATCTGGAAGGGATCTTAAGACCTTTTTGAAAGTCATCTTTTCATTGACTTTTTCACCTAGATCTCTGAGAGAGTTGACTACCTCATCTACTTGGAGAAAGTAAGTAGCAATATATTCTTAATCATTCATCTTGAGACTTTAAAATTACCTTCTAAGGTTTGAAGCTTTTCCTTTTTGACCTTGTCCTCTCCTTCATAAATATTGATGATCTTTTTTGGCATATATTTAGCTATTTCAATACCCATAACTTAGATGAATTATGAATATGAAAAACCACTCACTATATAATTCAAAGCCTTGGAATTTTACACATATGATTTCTTTAAATTTCGGTATGTGGTAAAAGAATCGGATTTGTATCCATTCGTGATAGATTTCCAAACACCCAACTCAAGGAGACATTAATTAATACTCATTCCAAACCTTCCAAAAGGAAAATTGTTTCGTCAAAATTGGGGGATCTTACAATCATTTATGGCCATTGGATCAAAGCATCCGTCTTCTAGGTATTAAGGCTATCATGAATAGTTGGCTCTAAGTCAATTGTTGGAATAGTGAGAGGGGGGTGAATCAATATTTCTTGCAATTGTTATATTACGCCAGTTAATATTTTTATCGCAAGTTACACCAAAACACATACAAAAAAATTGTCGATAAAGATAATGAGGACTCTGATCCTCTTTTACTAAAATTTAACCTCCAACGTGTATAACAAAATTTCTAACTTCTTTAAGGATCCAATCTTAAATGAGGACTCCAATCCTCAAACAAAAATCCAGGCACCAACTTGGCCTTAATGAGGACACCAATCCTCTTAGGCTACAACCTAAACAAAAACTTCCATTTTTCTTCAAAATTTTAGTCAAATACTACTTCAATATGTCATCAAAAAAAAATCTTCAAAGTTTGATCTAGAAATGCTTCAAAGGTTGAAGTATTCAATATATGCTTCAAAATGCTTTCCAATATTTGCTTCAAAGATGCTTCAAAACTTGCTCAAGGATGCCTTCAAGTCTATTATAAGGTCTGCACCAAATCCTTCAAATAATTCTTCCAAAGTTTGCTACACAAATATGCCTTCAAGTCCTTCAACAAGTCACCAAGTTCTATCCAAAAACACCTTCCAACCTGCTCCAACAAATGGTCAAGAAATATCCAAAAGGGATGCTACAATAAATATTCTAGGTCTCTTCAAAGTCTAATCCAATATATGTTCAAAGTCTTCTCCGAGAGGGGATCCAAAGTCTGCTAAAAAGGGTTCTCCAAGAACCTTCCAAGTTTGCTCCAAAATTGGTTGTCACATGGCTGTGAGGTAATAAGGAGGAAGACATGATATATCCTCATTTTCAAATGAAACCTAGTCTAAGCCTATAGTGGTTGAATATATAGGTAATATAGGCCTAAAATATTCCTAAAACAAGGAAAAAAATTCCCAATACAAGCATTATGTAATCCTAAAATGTTAGGCCCCTATACTACTAGTGTAACCCCTTATTGTTATTAGTACAACCCCCTTATTATATTTTTGTGCCCATGTAGTCCCCATATTGTTATTATTGTGC
>APFE030506398.1:163264-173363 GCA_000404065.3 Pinus taeda
CGCTTCTTCTGTGTTTCGATGGCCAAATTGGCTAGGCGACGAGTCTCATCTAGCCGTTCCAGATAAAGGAGACGTTCTTCTAATGGGGTGGTGTTGGGAAGTAGCTCGACAGCTAATTTTAATGAAGGGATTTCACACTCGATTGGAAGGGTAGCCTCTAGTCCATAGACTAGTTGAAATGGAGTGAAAGCAGTGGCATCCTTCACGGAAGTTCGGTAAGCCCACAAAGTAGGGAACAACATCAAATGCCAGTTAGACTTGTGCACGCCAACAATACGCTGAAGCATTGTAACCAAAATCTTATTGATCGCTTCAACTTGGCCATTGGACTGAGGGTAGTACGGAGTAGAACTATCGTGCTTTAAGCCTAGCTGGGTTGTTAGTTCTTTCATCATATGATTCTGGAAATGCTTTATGTGATCAGTGACGATGGCTTGGGGGACGCCGAATCACGAAATAACGTGGTTGAATAAAAATTGCGCCGCTGTGTGACCGTCTTCATTCAGTGTAGGCATCGCCTCGGCCCATTTAGTGAAGTAATCGACGGCAACGATGATAAACACATGACCCCCGGTCGAGCGAGGGTTACAGGTCACGTAATCAATGCCCCATTTGGCAAAAGGTCCGATGGTAACAACAGGGTGCAAAGGAGCGGGGGGTGCTCGCATCGTCCGCTGGAATATCTGGCACTCTGTAGAGCCTCTATTCTACACCTACTTATCTACCATTTTCCTCAATCTTTCCTTATCTTTCCTTCACTTTTGCCTCATTTTCACCATAAAACCAACCAGATCATTACATTAGGTGTTATTAAGCATGATCAAGCAAGTTTTGCTAATGGATGACTATTTGTTTAGATTTTGACTTACTTGCAGGAATCCCGCAGCTATCTGATGATCCTGCAGCTATCTGAAGATCCTGCAGCCTTTTTGTTAAACGCAATGTTCCACGTGTCGATTTGCCAGATGAGCCACATGGGCACTTAGGTATCAACGTGCTCGAGGTTCTTGTCCCATTTTTCCAGCCATCCACGTCATCTTTATCCACGGTCAAAGTTGGTCAAGTTACGGTCAACTCAAGGCTGTTTAACGGTGATTGTGAGCTGCTTGGTCACGTCATCTTAAACGGTGATTGTCCACGTTCTACAGATGGCAGGGGACATGATCCAACCTGGGATTCATTACCCATGACGACAGAACCATCAACTCGTCCACGCAGCCGCATGAAGTGTCAAGGAACCATGAATACACATAACAGTCATTTACTTTTCAGTTATTTAGTTGCACGGATAGGCTATCTTAGAGACTTCTATAAATAGCTGCGTCTGTGTACGCTTATTAGGCTTTTTATCAGTTGTATTTTGATGAACCTGTGTTACATTTTCAAGCATTCTAAACTCCTTTTTTAAGTGCTATTCTAGCACTCTGTTTTATACATTTTCTGCAATGAAGAAATAGACATAGCATTGTCTTGAAGTTTCCAGATCTCTGAGTTTTCCTTGTGGCTGAATGGACAGAGGGCCCCTACTCATTTCTGCCACTGTAAAGTATTTTATGTGCAGTATCATTTTCTTTACTTGTTTATTTCCTTAAGCATGTATAGTTTCTTTTATTTGTTTTCCTTTCTTTCAAGCTGATCAATGTTATTTCCTTGCAGATTTCTTTAGCCCAGGATTTGTGTGTGTATTTGCTTTAATGTCTAATGGTAGTTGCAGTTGTCTTATTCATTATGCTGCCCTCTTTACTCTGTTTTTCTAGATTAGCTTTAGCATAGTTTTACAAGTTGGATGCTAACTAGTTTATGCTCTCTTTATCATGAATAGTTTATCTTTCAAGAGAACAGAATATTGATTAATTGCAGCTTGTATTTGAGTAGATTTGGCTTGTGATACTAACACTTTTTCCACTTGCTTACACACAATTACACATGTAGGAGCAGTATGTTGGAAAAGGTCTAGTAGTGTTACAATTTGTCAACTAAAGTAGATTAGAGTTTTTATCAATTCTTGGATTTGTTTTCAGCTACCTTCTAATCGTGTTTTATGCAATGGCGGTAGAAGCAGGGAGTTAGAAGGAGATCATCACTAACAAAAATCCTTGAAGTGATTTTCTTATTTCTTTTATTTGCAGCAGTATGGATAGAGACTAATGCCATTGGATTGTGGTCATTTACTTTCAAGTCATTTTGATTTATTCATCTTTTTTCAAGTTCTTTTCTCTTACAAATTCAGCAAGCAATTAGAAGTCACCATCACACACACTTTCACTCATATAGAAATTACTTTCACACACTTGCACTCATTTGTCTATAATCATCATTCCATTTTAGGAAGATAAGTTAATCATAAACAACCCCCCTTAAACGCTCTAAGAAAAGTTACTTAAGTACATATAGTACACCCTCACTTCATCAGCTTACGAGCCCTGGGTTGACAATTAATACTAGCAATTTAGATAACAATAAATTGACTAAACACAAACATGTCCTTGTATTCTTTAAATAGCTTGAAAAATGCAGCCTTTTCTTGTGGAGAGCACCTCAAGCCCAAATTAATAGTTTTTGGGTCGTCTTTGCTTCTAAGGTTGACCAATTCGTACTTCATGGGTGAGCTATGCATTTTGCAATTATTTGGCCTTTTGAATTTATCATACAGGTCATACAAGTGCTCCATCTTGACAACTAATTTGGGAATTGTATTGAACTGATCTTTTTCCTCACCGTCCCTCTCATTCATAAGTCGGTCATGTTCTTTTTCATCAATGACTGCATTCTGAATGTCTTCTCGCAATCCAAGAACGCTAGCATTTTCTCATCATCTTCGAACACCTACTAGTTTGAGATGTTATCAGGCATGGATGGTCTGAAAATCAATTCAACATAACTTTTATTCTTATTTAATCTAAAATCAGGAAAAAAAATTGTAGCCATACCGGCCATCAGGTTGGCATCTTGGTTTTGTCCTCGAGGTATATATGTGATATTGAAGGAATCAAAACTATCAATTAAGTTCCATACCTCATGTTGTTATCTTACCAAGTGTGGCGAATTGCAGTGTATCCTCTTCCTTAACTGGTCCACAATTATCTACGATTCACCAAAAAATTTAAGATTTTTTACCTTCATATCAATGGCCCTTTTCAGGCCCTGTAGCAAGCCTACGTATACTATCGTGTTGTTGGTGCACGTGAACTCCAACCGGCTGGCCATCAGATGTTGGTTCCCTTGTGGATCAATGAGAACGCTCCCAGCACCTACAGCTTCAAGGCAGTTAGAGCCATCAAAATAGAGTGTCCAAAATATAGAGTCTAATGTTACATCAATTGAATTGATTCCTACGAAACTAGTTCTATCATCTACTATATTACAGGGTGGTTCATCAGTTGGACTATAGGGGAGAACTTCCAACTGTGTGTTTATTGGAGTTTCTTCAATTGTTTCTGCATGGAATTTTCCAAAATAGGTTTTCGTGGCACAAACATTGAAACTATAATTCCCAAGTATAGAGTTGGTAAAAATTACAGGTTCATTGGGGTTTTTTAATTCTGTCACCACATACTTCATGTATCTTTCACGATCAACTCTCAGCATATCACCCTACCCCTTCTAAAGAAGCAACAAATGGGACCAATCAGTTGAGAAATATCCATTCAGTTTTGCTAATCAATCCCTACTAAGCAGCATTCCATAAGCCTCGGGTATATTGGCTACCATTATATCAATGACTTGTGTGTATTGTGGCTTAGCAGCCATCTGAATCAGCACATCTTCAACTCCCCAATTACTTTTACATTTGTCCTGTCCAATTGCATAATTTGAGTCCCATTTTTCTCGGGTATCACATGCAGTATTTTAGCAATAGCGTAAGGCATCACAGTGGATGAGGCATCAGAATCTACCAAGCAATTGTGTATGTTCATGTTGAGTATTTCAAATGTGATAAGGAAAGGTAGAGTCATGGATTTTGATTTCCACCCTATCATGGCTGCATTGACATCTTGGGGTTTCGATTCATTTTAGACAGAGTGGCTTCCATAGTTGATGGTATTTGGGTTGTACTGGGGGTACTAACAGGACTGGACACCGACTTCTTGGTTTGGCTGCTTAGGATGGTGGAAGTTTTGCAGTTCCACTCATTCATAGCTTTCAAGAGCAAATCTCTTTGCTGTGTTAATTTTAGCAAATCAAAGTATGTGATATTAGCCCTAGATTTCTTAAGATCATCCACAATATTGTAATCAATGTTATAAACAGGGTAGGGTAGATTAAACATACTTGTTTTTCCATTCTTAGGTGGGAGTTTACCATTTTGAGCCGCCTTTGTTGCAATTGGATATGTATTATCTTTCTGTGGACAGTTCACAACTGGCGCACTCTTGGACTCACCACTAGGTCTATCCTTCTCAACAGGAACTTTGGGAGTGGATGGCTTCAAAGGGCGAACATGTTTCTTTGTCTGGTCTACAGGCTTCATCACGCCTGCAAGTGGCCCCTTACTTTGTGTGTGGATTTCATTAGTGCGTATTTCTGCCATACTATCTTCTTCATCATCATCATTCTCATTTGTATAGGAATCCCACGGTACATTGATTTGAGATTCTTCGTCCAAGGGCTCTTCTACTTGGTATTCTTCCTCATTTTCTTGTTCTGGCTCTAGCTCCACTATAGGTTCTTCGTTGTTAAGGAGCAACCCGATAAGAGCCAGCTCTTCCATATTTAAATTCCCTTCATTGGGTGGACCAGACAATGCAAGTGGACCATGACCACCTTTTGTCTTCTTACGATAGAAAGGTTTGAAAGGTTTTCTGTTGTTATAATCTCCTCCATTCGCGCTTGTACTCTCTCCAGAATTCCTTTTCATATCGATGACTGTGTTTTTCAACTTCTTAATGATCCGATGCAGACCTTCCACATTTGTGGTATCCTTTTCTTTAGTTTCATCCCCTTTGTTATCACTCCCATTATTCTTCTTGGATGCTTGAGAGGCTTTCTTTTCTCCAGTTGTATGATGACATGCTGTGAGACTAATCATTTCATTCTTGAATTTTACTGCTTCATCGATAGCTCCTTGTAAGGTTTTTGCGTTACTCCTTTTGACCCACATCGTGGTAGGGACAGGGAGAGCAATGATGTAGAATTCCATGAGCACATCCTCAGTAGGTATAGCAATAGTTGAGATTCTGTTGAACAAAGTGTTCAACCGAATGTTAAAATCTTTGACCTTTTCTTTGGTTTCCATTTTCAAATGGGATAATTCTAAAACTAAGGCCACAGGTGTTTTGTCATCTCCATACTTGTCTAAAAAGGCTTGTTCAAAAACAACCCAGGAGGTGATCAATCTAGTTCTCAAGCTAAAGTACCATGTGGAAGCTGCACCAATCAGAGTAAAAGGGAATAGGAAACATACTATATCTTCATCGTCTACCCCCAACATGCGCATGGACAAGAAGAAAGAGTGAATATGGCTATCACCGATGACTCCCTTCTCAGGGTTGAATTTAGGTAGTACTCTTTCTGCATTATTTGGTAAGGGATGTTGCTGCCCAGGTACCACTACGGCATCCTGAGCGAGCGAGGGAGGGAGTGCTCCCGGAGGAGATGGGAGTTGGTTTCCACCCAGTTGATGTTGATTCCCGCCTGGAAGAGGAACGTTAGCCATATGGTGGATAGGGATGTTCTGATAGAAGGTTTCTTCAAGGCATTCTTTATTAGGATTTCCCAAATCGGGCCAGGGATTTCCTTCAGAGAGTGGATATTCAGGAATTTCTTCCCAAGGAGTGTTGATACTTTACAAGGATTCAAGCACAATATCTTCAAGAGACAGGATTACAGATGTCTCTTCATTTATGGAACATATCCTTGGCTTTCTTTTAGTTGTAGGAGGTAAAGAGTGAAAAATGGGGAGTTGAGAGAGGGATGAGCGTAAGCCCGAGTAAGTATTCTAACTAGTTGTACCTGAGTGACAGGATACTCCCACAGTGTCTCTTCTTCGAAATGAGGATTTTCCGAATGGGAGGAAGGGTCTTTTCAACCTTCATGAACCATGCATTAATCTTTTCGAGTCCATGCGTCACATTTATAGATGAAATCATAAAACGTTGTGGATGGCGGTTCAGACCCTCCTTCTAGCACCAATTTGTTGACATGGTGAATTTCCGCTATACCAACAAGGGGAACTAACCTGATCACAGACCCCAATTAGATCTGCTTTCGTTTGGGATGGCTAGCTCCAATAGGTTTTAAGGATCCCGAAAACTGTTAAAGGTGTTGAGAGATTGCTTCCCTGAGGAAGACTTCAATTAAATCAACAAAAGAAATAGCTAACCTATATGTATCAAATCTTATCTACACTACTTCTAATTACTCTAATCTAGTCCTAACTATCCTAATCTATCCTGCAAGAGCATAACAAAAGAGGCTAAACATCATATATAGATTCCAAGTCACAATGAATCAACTACTGGTTCACCTGAGAACAAGGTTGTATTAAATCCTAACTGCAATCCAATTACTTATACAGTAATACACATTCCTTTCCATACAAATAACACTTGCAACTGATGTTTAACAATGTTTCGAATCAGAAACCTTCCATGAGTTAAGCGTGCTATTAATTACATTCGAATAACCCAGAATAACCATGAACCGTATGTTATCAATATGCACAAAGCCAAACACATTTATATTTATGCCAACAACAACACTTTGATCCTAAACACATGAAATAAGTGGCAAACAAATCTAAAACAAAAGGCTCCTCTTAGACACAAATGGTCTTCTTTATTCATAATAAATCAAAATCTGTTCTGCCCAAAAAAGGTCCTCTTCTCCTATCCAGAGGTAATACTTATATTAGCTATAATGACTCTGATTCTTCCCTATACCTTTCACCTTCCCCTTGTTATTTTCAATATACAGATCAGAATACACAGATGTAGAATAATCAGTGTCACCGCTGACACATAAAAGGCATTTCCTGTCACTGGAGTGCTTCATTTCCTGGGGAAATGAATAGATGTTGACTAGAAGAGGATGACTGTGTGTCATCTCTTCATGATGAAACCTGGGGCAATTTCATTTTTGGAATACATAGGAAACACCTGGAAACATGACTACCAATGCCTAAAGCCAAATCTTTAAATAAAACATATCCGCATAGATAAATTGTTCATATCCACTCATGCATATTTTATCTGGAGCGATACTTGATGCCTATACATCTGCTCTTCGAACTCGCTTACCTTCTCTCAGTACATGCCTGCATAGATAACAGACATTAGCTATGCCTATGCAAATATGATAGAAATGCTTGAAAAACATAAGCCTTGCCTTCATTAAATGTTTATAACATCAGCAGGAACAAATGTGAAAGAATCGGCCCCCTTTTTTGTAATTCATGCATTGATTAAGTCCCATAAGTGTAAACTCGATTTACATGGAAAATCATCGTATAACACATAACCAAATCTGAGATCCAGACTTGAAATATTATATACGAGAGTTCATACCTTATCGGGTCCTCCATATGGGATTTTCCATTAAAAATTGTGACCACAACATTTTACTGAATACACAGGAATATACAAGAAAACCTGCAGTCGGGACGTACAACCGGACTTCAAATCTTATATACCTGAACCTATAATTATCGGCAGGTCCACCATATCGCAAATCGCTTTTGTATCAACAATGAACTCTACTGATTACGATAAGCGATTGGGGAGGCAGACCCGAAATACATGAGTCGTGGTTAATAATCCTTTCGAATCCGCAACATAATCTTTTCCCTTTGAAAACCATGACCACAACATATTATCGCAATACAAGGGAATACACACGAAAACCCACGGCCGACCATAGGGCCAAACTTGAAAAATTATGCACCCGAATTGATAGTTATTGACGGGTCCGATATATCATGGTATGCCTTATATATAAGCCACAGACCCCACTGATTGCGATATGTGATGGGGAAGCGGGCCCAATAACGTATATACTTTACTTTATAGTCTTGTCAGGTCCGCTATATCGCATCGGCCTTATTTATAGGCTTTGACCCCCGCCGATTGCGATAAGCGATATGGAAAATGGAAAACAGTAAGAGAAACACGGTAAGCAAATACAAGAACATAGCACATTAATAAGGAGTTCACCCTATTCTCCAGGGCTATGTCTCTAGTCCAGCTCTCAATGTTGGCCTTCTTTTATTGTCTTCAAAGCGGAGATTTACAATGAGGAGCTCAACTTGAGTCTCCTAAAACAGATAATGCTTGGTAGGGTGGTTCTTGGATTCCCCAAGCCACTAGAGTGCACAGACTCTTTCCTTACCAAGTCTCGACCTCTTTGGTCTTTAATGGGATGAGTCCAATGTGGTGCTCAATTCCCAATAGATATCCTCACAGGGATTGCTTGAACCTCTCAAGCCTGGTTCTGTCTGCTCGATGCTGCCTTAACTCTGCAGGTCAACTCGGCTCTCTGTTTTCTGCTTCTTGCTTTACTGCTTCTTTCTCGCTTGTCTCTGTTCTCCCTGTTCTTCATTCTATTCTCTGTCTATTCATGGCTTAAAGCCAACTTGTCTCATGACTATTCGCTTCCTCTTCTACCCCTTTCGGATCGCCTGCTGCTATTCGTTTAGGGTTCCCTACCTCTGCGTCATCACCAATGTCCCACAAGGAAATGGCCACTTGTCCTCTCACGAACTATGCTAGCTCTTCCTCAAATGATTCGGTATTTCAGTTACGCTATGTAATGATTCATCCGCCAGCTCAGCAGTCAAATCGAACTTCAAACTTTTATATGTCACGGCTTAATTCCCCCATCAAATCTAGTTTCCCATCGGGCACAATCTCCGCTGTCAGATCTGGAGCCCCCAGATCCTACGATGTCCGCTCTTATCGCGCGGTTGAATTTCTCAACCATTAGCCCGGGATGAGAGGCGGTTTTCTCTCTCATCTGCCGGATACGCGTCATGCAATGTATGGAACCGCTCGTTTTCTGCCAAATCTGCTTACCATCCAATATGCCTCCGATATTCCGCCAATTTTGGAGCGCAGGGCTCACCTTTTGCTTTAGCACTTTCCCTATGGTTTCCCGGCTTCCCATGCGACCAAACATTTCAGGGCTTTTCCTTCTCGAGGGGTTTTTCCCAATCGCGCATCAGAAGCGGCCTCTGTTTCCTGATCTGGACTTCCTAACTGCCAGTTTGCATCTTGCGCGGTCTCCATGGGCCTGGATCAGTGTGCTTTGACTGAGGACCTTGTTGTTCCTCACTGGCTACTAACTGCCACTGTCCATAGGTCCTTCTTCATAGCTCTTTGTTCACAAGTTTTGAAGTCTATCATGATTTTGAGTCATAGCACTTTGAGAATTTTTATGGATCCAATTTGGATCACAACCTTCCCACTAAAAAAGCTCTTGGACCACCAAAAGTTAGTTTTCAAGCATCAACTAAGTGAGGGTACAATTGTCTCACTTGTCCAATCTCTATCCACTTTGCATTGCTCGGCTTTGACCCCTTGAGCCCAACTCTAAGGCATTCAACATCTCCCCTATGCGTCGTCCTCACCTTCTTATCCAGAACTGTGTCTTCCTACAATTCATTAAGATATTCAGGTAACAGGTCATCAATAGAAGGCAATTGACTCTGCTCTTCCGGATCTTCAATTAGCGAAGGTTCAAACAATTTCAAGAAATCTGCATTTACGACTGAGTAGATGTGCATATAAGCTGGTAGATCAAGGTGAAAAGCATTCTCACTAATATTCTCAAGTATTTTGAAGGGTCCATACCTGATAGGATTTAGCTTTTTACCTTCACCTTGCATCTTGTCCTCACTGATATACAGCCAGACTTGGTCACCAACTTGGAAACTATGCTCCATCCGATGCTTGTCATGCCTTGCCTTGTATTTGGCTTGGCTCTTTTCCAGTTGTTCCTGTACTACTTGGTGGATCTCTTGGATCTGTTCAATGAACCTAGTTTCCCTGTCCACATCATTGTGTCCCTCAACTGTGGTGTCTTTACCAAAGACAAAATCCAAAGGAGACCTTGGTGTGAAACCAAAACAGGTCTCAAAAGGAGATCTATGTGTAGAAGAATGTTT